>JAFJYH010000401.1:0-35928 GCA_017365405.1 Cadophora malorum | reverse complement strand
ACCAAGCGCTCTTCCCACCCCTCTCAACCACGTCCCTGCAAGCCTCAGATCTCAAATTCCACAGTCCGACGATGATGGAAAGCTGACAATGGAATTTCCCATAGGCAATCCAACAAGGCCACAACGACATCGCCAAGATCTACGCCCAGAATGCAATCCGCAAACAGAACGAGCGCCTCAACCTTCTGCGCCTGGGAAGCCGTATCGATGCAGTCGCCAGTCGGGTACAGACCGCAGTAACGATGAGGCAGGTCACGGGTAGTATGATGAATGTAGTGAAGGGAATGGACCAGGCTATGAAAGCTATGGATTTGGAGAAGGTGTGTCCATTCCATACTCCCCGAATCCCAATCCCAATCTCAAACCCAGCACCCTCCTCTCCTCCTCCCACTCCTCCATGCATATTTCCATATTTAAACTACCTGAGGGAAAGGCACCTAGCTAACCCGCTACGTAATTAGATATCCGCCGTAATGGACCGCTTCGAAACACAATTTGAAGACCTCGACGTCGCAACCGGATACTACGAGAATGCCACTACGTCAGCAACAGCAGTCGGTACGCCGCAGGAGGATGTCGATAGGTTGATGAACCAGGTTGCGGATGAAGCGGGTGTCGAGTTGCATCAGGAAATGGAGGGTGCGAAGGCGGTGGCTGCTGCGCCGGTTAAGAGTGGTCCGACGGAGGTGGAGGAGGATGGATTGGGTGAGAGGTTGAGAGCTTTGAGGTCGTAGAGGGCTAGGCATGGATGGGTGGGCGAGTGCGTGAGCGAGTATCTTTGGGACGGCGTGGCATGGCGTTTGGATTGGATTGGTTGGCTTTCGTAGGGCTTCATATTACGTTTCTAGAGAATGGAGAATCGGTCATTTACGTCTCTCGAATTTCAGCCTCGTATTTTGCGTAGACTTGATTCGTCCCTTGAGTTGTATCCGATGATCGGGCTCTTTTTCCTCTCCATTATTTCTCCAAGCCGATTTACCTTCTCAAACCTCTCAAATCTGATTGTGATAGCAACGTCTTCGTACGAAAGGTACAAATCTCTCTCTGCCAATCCACAACCCACGGCGCTATTGGCGCTCAGCTACATCTCTGTCCCCATCCACGCAAAAGAAAGGATCTGCAAAAGTATGCAGCTCTCATAGTCACATCTACCCCGCCCCCATCACAGTCCCACCATACAATTACAAATAAAAAAAGATTGACAGCAAGGCTAGAACTTGCCAGCTCACGATGGTGGTCATCCTTATCCTCATCCTCATCCCCCAGCTACATACAGTAACATTTCTTCTCCACAACCAGCCTTCAGGCCCTTGAATTTTTAACTTAAATTTATTTACGTCTAGTCTCACGATCAATAGCTTCGCCAATCTGATCCCTGGTTGTTTTATTTGATCTTCGTTTTAGATATATTTTTGTCGATTATCATGCCATACCGTAAAATAGAGCTACAAACACAAATTCAATCAGTAAAAGTAAAATACACGCAGATACTTGCAGAATTATATACTGAATTGAATTGAATTCAATTTGAATTTGAATTTGAATTTGAATTTGAATTTGAATTTGAATTTGAATTTGAATTTGAATTTGAATTTGAATTTGAATTTGAATTTGAATTTGAATTTGAATTTGAATTTGAATTTGAATTTGAAATACTGCCTAAGCTAGATTTATAGATTCCTGGATTTCTAGACTATTGATATCTAAGCTTAACGTGCCTGATTACAGTGTTATGTACTTTCCCTTGTTTACATACAATATCTACCTAGGAACAGGATACAGTAGCTATTTCATATAATTATATCAAATTTATGATTGACTACATGTAGTAATAATACTGTTGTGAATATACATGCATCCGCGTCTTTTCACTTTCGCTTTCACGATACTTCACTCCTTCATCGCTCCACGTTTCTCGTTATAGGAGACGTGTATACTCCCGACTTCGTCTGACTTCCGGCAGACTAATAGATGGCATAGGTGCGAGCGATGCTAACTCATGTCCAAAACATGGGATAAGGAAGGTCCAAGTCAAGTCACATAACATCATGTCACTTTACTGCAAGACAACGAGAGAAGAGTACCGGCCAAGTCAGTTGATTTCCTTATCGTGTCAACTATCTAACCATACACACACCTCCATACCTTGGGTATCATCAACCACACCATCTACTTCACCTCTACCCCCTTCCTCTTCTCGGTCATTGTATGTCACATCATCAGAGCCTATCATCACAATCCACCCATCACCTCTCTAAAAGTCCGAGCCAGCTGCCATCAAGCAGCAGCCCGAGACTCCCAATCAAGGATCCAGGATCTCAGATCTAATTCCTCACTGCACAGCAACAATAGGACTGAAATCCCTCATCATCGCCATCAATCCTCTCTTATCTCCGCAACCATGTTCGATCTCCAGATCATTGTTTGATGTAGACTGTAAAGTTGTTAGTCCTTGCTTTCCTTTGCGTTGCTCCGGATGGGTAGGGAGGGCAAAGCATACCATTGAAGACATCTCCTTTCCATCGGACATTTCAGCACCAGTGAGAAGGTGGAACAAAGCCATTCCTCCACAGAGAAGACTAGACTTGGTCAGAGCGGGGAGTTGTGTCGTCATGACGGCGCAAAGAATGAGCTTCGCAACTGAGAAAGAATCGTTGCCGACCCATTCGGTCGAGCTTTCTCTGATGCCGGCGAAGGCTTGTATGCTCAGAACAGCAAAGGGTGATGTCATGAATGAATTCAAGATCAAGATCTAGATGTTGATTAGATATTGGAATATATGGTGGATGGTTGTTAGTCATACCTTCGAAGCAAGGAACAGCGAGCCAAGAACTGTAAGTGCGAGCACAAACGGTAGCGACGCGTTGATACTCATCGACACAGACGATCGTTGGGTGGCGGCAGTAGTTTGGAGAATTGCACTCCTGCTAGAGTTCGGCCCGGCTTGAGCCAGGCTGGTCTCTTGGGAACTATCCACATACTGGATGGTTGGCGAGGACTGGGTAGGATCCGCCATGGCGACATCTCGTTGCGACAGCAGGCCAGAGTTTGCAAGAACACTGGAATGATTCTCAGCAGTACCGACATACGGAACCGATGGCATATCTTGCAGAGACGTGTCGACGGCATGTTGGCGGTCTTGGTGTTGGGCGTCCTTCAGCATGAATGAGTATCTGGGAACATTTCGGACTGCCCTCAATATCCTAGATTCACTTTCTGACATTGGCGACGAGCAAAGTTCGTTAAGGTCAGGAACACTTTCAAGATACTCGAAAGTGTCCACTTCACGAAGGACATTGGCCGATTGGCCGTTGCTTGTTTGCCAGTCATGGGTGCTCTCGGTCCACATGCCCGCACCAGAAACGAGTGATGATTGTGGGTTTCCTTGGCTGGGCGAGGGGAAGAGCTGGGCATTGCGGCCGGATGTCAGCATCTGCGTGTTGCCTGTGACATGCGTGCCGGTGTTCTGGGCCTGAATGCTGTTGATCGTCGCACACAAGGAGCGGACCAATCTGCGAGCCTCAACTTGACATTGTCGGAGGTACTCAGCGTGGTATTCTGGATCCATCGTCTCAAGGAGTGGGTTCGATGTCCCGGCAGAGACAGTTGAATCAAGTCGGGTAGACAAAGTCTCTAGTTGTGATCGGAACTGCTCAGCTGCTGCGAGTGCGCCTGCAGAAACAACAGTCTGGCGTGAACTTAGGACATCAGCCACAGATCTTAGTCGTTGAATCTCCTTGCCCAGGCTGATGTACTCTGATCGAGAAGAGTTGATGGTCTGTAACGATTCTGTTACTTGTTGGCAATTCTGAGATAGGCCACGAAGGACGGTAGAGCTGGCGGCGGGGGATGGTCGTTGTCTCGAAGCGAGTAGCGGAACATCGAGAATGTCTAAAGGATCAACGGAGACGCCTGATCCAGAATCATAGCTTACAGCAGGTACATACTGGCGAAGATTGTTCAATGCCGTGGCTCGGTGCTGGGCGTTCAAGTCGGGGTAGATGCTCGCGGCATTGGCGGCGGTACGATTGTTTCCACTACGCAATGTCGCAGGAAGGCCTGTCGCATTGACGACGCGACTGATCCTACTACTCAATGGGCTTCTGCCGCTACTAACCCGCTCCATTGGACTGGAGGCCAGGCCAGTTGGCGAGTTTCTGTCATGTAGGTCGCCCGGAGAATCGCTGATCAGAGTTGATTCAAGAACGTTCCAATCGGAGGTTGACGAGAGTAGGCCATTGTTGTTCGCACGTGGAGCTGTCGAGAATTCAGACCAATTCTGTTGCGAATTGTCTATCATCTGGCCAGAGTCTTGTGTTGAGCTGGATGGATGAGGTCGAGTGTGAGAGACTGGCATGTATTGATCCAGGTCATATGATCCTGGCGTGTCAAACGAATCGTTCATGTGAGGAACGCTCGAGTAGCTCTGTTGAGCACCGACTTGCGAGTACGACTGTGGTTGTTGGTAGAAAGAGTGTCCAGATTGCTGATCGAAGTTGAAATCATTGAATGGTTGCTGATAGAGGGAGAACTCGTTGTGTTGGACGGGCATCTCAGCGTTGAAATCCATATCATTGATATCGAAATTGAATTGACCAAGATCAGCTTGTGACATGTCCGGATTCCAGGAAGCTGAATCCTCTGGAAACAGTACGAAGTCGTCAATGACATTCGATGGTGTGAATACACTCTGTGATGCTTGTGTGGACTGTCTACTCAAAGCGGGTGCACTTGATCCAGGACTACTTTCATACTGCGGACTTGGTCGAGCCGAGGCGGAGGAAGATTGGGTGGTGGTAGTCGAAGCTCGGGACATATCATTCTGTGATCTTCGGTGGGATGGATCACACTGACGTCCAATTAGCAAACGATTCTCTTCTCAATTCGGCTCGAGGACATAGGAATGACTTACTCTGATCTTCTTCCGCTTGCAAGCATCGCATGCCTTCATGATCCGCATCAAGTGCGCATGTTCTCTCTGCTCCTTGGTCTTGGTACCTCTTCCAGCCGTAGTAGTAACATCGATTCCATCCTTGGTCATGATGGAGAAACCTGGCAAGCGGGCCTCGTCGACCTTTGACTTCTTGGTATCCTTCTTCGCTGGCTTCTTGGTGACACGACCAGAGCCCAATGTGCGGGTAGGAGGAGTCATGGTTGGGCCGGCAAAGGATCCATATCCGGAATCTCCAAAGGTGGCAGAAGAGCCTGGAGATGGGGTGAAGATTGGAGGAGAAAAGCCCGAAGACTGCGACTCGACTGGAGATTGCTCGAAGAAGGCCTCGGACATTGGACCGAAGGGGAATGCCTCATACTATTAAAAATATTAGCTCTCGTCGTCCTAAGGGAGTTTCCGGACTTCAGCTTACGGTTCTGGTCAGCGCGCCGGTATTCAGGTCGACAGTAGCATGGTTGAAGAATTCGACCGTGACAACAGACAACTTCTCCTGCTTAGATCCATTGCCAATGACTGCGCGCAAGTTAGCTTTACTCTATTCGAAGCGCGATTGTTTACCCCGCGGGATATTGGAAAACATACCATATGCATCGACAAGAGTCTCGAGCTCTTTGGATCCCAAAGCAGGTTGGAATTGCAGAGGAGCGCCCAAGAAAGGCTGGGTGATGGTGAAGGAAGTTCGATTAGTTGCTGCCATTGGAAAAAACGGGATGGTGGTTCTCGCGGGTTGTAATTGTGGTATTTTGGCGGGGTGGGACGTGTAAGTAGAGGAGGGGTCCTGTCAGTTCGAGATGGGGGGACGTGATGCGATAGCAAGGTGCTAATAGCGGGAGTTTCAGTGCGTTTTTATTTTGCACGGGGAGGGAGACTGCGTCGGCTCAGTTTTATTAAAAGCTGGGCGACAAGATCGTGCAATCGAGTTGAATTGCAGAATGGCAGTCTTTTCTGTCAGTAGATACGTAGGTCGAAGTGGTGGTCGAAGAGGAACAGGAAGAAAGTTGGTGCCTCGAGGAAAGGGCTGAGTCTAATATCAGCTCGCTCACACTGCCCTGAAGGCCTTCGAGCTGCGCAGCGACGGGAAACTGAAGCAGCAGCCACCGGCGAGATCTTTTAGGCTTAGCCTGGACTCTGGAAGGTGCAGCGGTGGCACCTCGAAGTGCGGTAACGAGCCAATAGCAGGCCCATCCAGTGCGTCAAATGCTGAAGTCTAACCAACCTGCACCCTGGGTTTGCGATTGACTGCGCTCCAGAACAAGCATGCCCAAGCTTGCAGTCGGCGAGGCCTGAAAAGGTCTAGTGATGACTCCCCATCTCGAACCTGAACACGCGCTTTACGAGGGAAGGATCACGGAATTGTCGCATACCCCACTCCGAGAGACTCCATTCATTGCATTCGGTCCTCCTGATTGACCAATCAATTTTACTCTATGACTCTTTGGCACGACATGAAGGGGCCTCTGGTGAGGGCAGATGCGACGCTTCTTTATATGAGCAAAAGGGCGGAGAGCCCACGGCCACGCTACCTGCGGGAGGGAAGAGGGGACTAGGGGTGTGGCTGATGCTATGCATGTCAGCCAAGGGAGGTCGCTATCTTTTCTGACTCACGAGTCATCTGGAACGAGTTTCTGGAGAAGGGTTTTGGTATTGTTGGAGCAGGAATGGGTTTCTGCTTGTACAGAATGATGAGAGCACCTAATAACCCCAAGATCTCATGTGATATGTCTTTACTGCTTATAAAGACCTATAAAGATGACTTCCTCTGGGATTCTTTGATTACCCTCTTGTTGCAAAATAACATTTAGCTCGGAAGAAAAAGTGATTCATCCAGTCACAATCATGCCACTCTTCCACTCACATCGGCAGGTACGTTGCATACGCGAAAAACATACCTACCGAAGTCCACCAGCCTCTCTGTACAACACCATCATCACCGAATACAGCCCTTGGCATCGTACTCTCCAACCATCAGCACCGGATCCACATGCAAATTATAAATCATCATTGGATAATCACAGAACCAAAGCCAATGGAGAATGAATATCAGTATCCAGTATGGTATTTCGTTCTTGAAACTATCGTCCAGATACTCAAAACACCAGGTATGAAACTCCCATTCCCATTCCCTGCCCCAAATATGTGTCCTAACCGCAACAATCCCCTTCCATCTATTTCTTGATTGTCCTTTCAGGAAGGGAAGTGCAGGTAATGATACACACCTCAGCCAACCAACAAAAAACCCCCTCTCATCCGCCAGATGTAGAAATAATAGTACCCAAATCTAATGCTCCGCTGTACTGTTCATCCCAACCCGCTGATATTCAAAGCCCAACCAACAATCCCAAACTCCTATGCCAAATTGGCGATGCACAAGTCGTAAAGAGCGTGACCGGTCAATCATTTCCATGTAGTCGTATAGAGCGTAATATCGTAACCATGAGGCCATCAGACCCTCAAAACAAACGAAAATATCATGAAAATCCACCACCAAGCGCCAAACCTGCCATCATGCTCCTCCTACTCCGACTCCCACACCTCATCTTCAACCACCCCAGCCCATTAGAAGAGAGAGATCTCGCGTGGCTAGCCTGCCGTGACCTTTGCGCTGCCAAGGTCTTGACAGAGAAACAGGTTCCTGCGCTGCAAAGCATGCTGAAGAATCCTAGGAGTTGGATGTGCGAGTGGAAGGTAGTGGCTAGGCGAGGGACGACTTGTTGGGTTCTGGTGAGGAGGAGAGGCCAGGTAGATGAGATGCATATACCGAGAGCGAAGATCGACAGGGCGAGAAGGCTCAGGAGCAGGAGAAGTATGGCAATGAGTGCT
This sequence comes from Cadophora malorum, assembly GCA_017365405.1. Taxonomy (NCBI): domain Eukaryota; kingdom Fungi; phylum Ascomycota; class Leotiomycetes; order Helotiales; family Ploettnerulaceae; genus Cadophora; species Cadophora malorum. The sequence goes on along the minus strand of JAFJYH010000401.1, from coordinate 28,154 downwards.
TTGCAGTGAAGATTCTGAGCCTGAGGTCGTTGTTGATACTGACGTTGTCCGACTTTGCCGAAGACGATCCGCACGGAGAACTCATCAAACCCGGCGCACTCGACTGCTGGGCTCGCACCATTGAACCCATTCCCCTGATACCGATTCGTACTATAACTCGAATGCTGACTTGGCTGATACTCATACTGCGAGCCTCCACCCGCAGCACCAGCACCAGCACCCTGAGAATCAAACCCATAATCCCCAGCACCGTTCGTATCGGTATACCCACTGCCATTTCCAAACCCTCCTCCACCATCACCATTACCATTACCACCATTCAAATCCCTCTCCCACCCACCAGTCGTATACGTCTCCGAAAACATCGTCGTCGGCGTCCAATCCGCAATATCGCCCAGACCCAAACCCAGTCCTAAATCGAGATCCAGATCCTGCCCGCCCTCAGGCTTATACCTCCTCACCTCCTCACTCCTAATATAATTCCCATAAATCCAAAGCTCAATCGTCCCAACAGACTGGCAATTCGAACAAGGACCAATCAAATCATTATTTAGATGTGTGCAGTTCAAACAAACGAAGCGATGCGCGGGCGAGATACGCGTGAAAGCGAAGTGCGCGAGCTCGAAATGCACGAGGAGTTCTTCGGCTGTGGGGAAGTACTCGAGACAGATGCCGTCGAGGTGCTGGCAGCAGAAGTAGCCCTGGCGCTGCACGCCTATGCCGAGCATTTGGCCGTCTTGGTAGCTGGTGTAGGGGCTGGGTCCGAAATCTGGTATGTTAGGTGCGATAGAGAGGGGCTGGGATTGTGATTGGGAGGATGAGGATGGACCGGGGATGTCGAGACTTATGTCGCCGTATGCGGCGCCGCTTGGGGATTGTATGTCGAGTTGACTTGTATCTAGATTTCCTAGCGTTGCGTTCAGGTCTCCTCCAATTCCTCCTCCAATACCCATCAAAGTGTCGGTTTGGGAGAAACTCGGTTCGGTAGCTGGCCGCCACGCATGTACGGATGTAGCAGTCTGTTGTGAAGAGCTTGAGATAGACGAGCCAGAGTTGATTTCCACCTTCAGTCGCTGTGTCTCGAAGCGTTTCTGGCGGAGTCGTTCGAGGACGTCGATATCGTGGTGTTCTAAAGGGCACTTCTTCTATTAGCTCCTGAAGCTCACGTCTGAGATTTTGAAAGCTTACCTTGACTCTTCGGCTACGACATACCCAACATGATCCTAAGTGTCGTACCAAAGCAGCTTTCGCCCTTGCGACAGGAGTAAGCTTCTTCCTCCTCCGCGGTTTGACCTTGTTGCCGTCGAAGGAGATCAATTCGCCCTCCATTCTCCCTGCCGCGGATGTCGGTTCATCCTCACCGTCAAACGAGACGACAGAGGAGAAGTCGGTAGGCGCATCGTAGGCAGAAGTAGTGAAGCTGTATTTCGAAGAAGATGCTACAGAATGAGCAGTTGGAGGTCCAGGCACAGCCAAATGATAGCCTCCCCGATGGCTGGCGGTCGATTGAAGTTCTATCTCGCTGGTTTCGACCTTCTCTTTCAGCTGCGCGTCGCAGTATTGTATATAAAGATCCAAAGCTCTTGCTTCCTTTTCTCTCGGTATGGGCAGAGGATATATCGGGTACGACTGGGGCTGCGGGGTAGCTTGCTGTAGCGCTGGCGGGGTACCATGGTTGGCAGTTCTGATAGAAAGTGATACGGACTGTCGATGTTTTGATCGCGCCGTTTGGGCCGGGCGGCGCGAAGATCTCTCTCTGTTGCTGTCCATGGTTGACAAAATGAAAAAGTTTGGTGAGTGAGGGAGACTCGAGGCTGACAGTCGCTGTGGTTGGTGGGTGGGATGTCAGGCACCTGTCACCACAGGCAGTGTCCTGGTTGATGTGCAGCGGCCGACCTTGAGCCTTCTATACGAAATGAAATAAAAAGTATGGAAAGGAATCAAGAACTGTTAAGCGGAACGAATAATAAAGGATCTGACCTACCTGCACAGCGGTGATTGTCTGTATATATGAATAAGAACTAGGCGCAGGGCTCCGCCGTGAGGCAGAGTCAACGAGGGCGCATGCCGCCCCGTCAAGCGACCCAACACTTGCGCAGCATTTCGGTGTCGAAAAGAGGGCGACACGTACTGGTGACCGGTCAAGAGGTCGTCCAATCGAGCGGTCAAAACGAGTCCATTGCTTGCGCGCGACGGCATAAAATGATTGCGCAAAGCCATCGGTTGCACTTTTGCTTTCCTCGCGGATGGCTGAGCCCAAGCTCCGGATTGCTACGAGGCCTGGAAGTCTGAGTACTGGAAACGAAATTGGATCTGAACCTCATCGAGGCTGAGGCGCTTCCACCCCATTTCAGTGGGGCAGAAGCATCATCGACTGCACAATGCGACAGATCCCTCAACTGCACGAAAACAATATTCAATATTCTGACCTCATCGCGCTGGTACCTTGAGTGGCGAAGCACGAAGAGCACGATAATTACAACTGCAAAGTGACATTAAGCTTGTTTCGAAGTTGTGAAGCTTCGTGGTGTAAAGTGCAAAGTGCAAAGAGGAGAAGCTTGGGAGGTGGGAAACATACCGCCTCCAGCTGCCCTTCGCCTTTCTGCCCTCCACCCTTGTCTCTCTCTCCTTTTCGCATTCCTAGTCAGCCTTATTGAGGGCCTCCCACGTAATTGAGACATTCTCACTTGAGACCTGCTCCCACCTCGACCGCGGAATTGAGGCAAGTCGAGAAGTCGAGCCATCCTGAAGAAAGCCTCGGTGTTTCGAGTCGAGAAACATAAAGGTCTCATGGAATGTTTCATTGATATACTGCAGTGAGAATGAAATTGGCTCTGTGACGTCAACTGAAGAAATGTCTCACACCAGCTAGAAGGATGATCCAAAGGTTTCTATTGCACGATGAAGTTTGTGTAACATTGCTGGCTAGGTAGCGGGGATTCCTGATCCTGTCTCCACCCTAGGAGGTCCATGAATCCCAAAAAGATCGAATGCCTCTCGACTCCAGGGCCCACCTGTGGGGGCTTCTTTCAAGGGCCCTTCGACTGCCCTGTCAATGTCGCTGTTGGTCCGCTCAAAACTCCTTTCCACTCTGCTCAAAATTCTTGGAGCTGGTGGAAGCATTGGGTTGAACAAAAGATTCATCGTATCGACTGTATTGGCGGCCAAAGATTGAAGAGACTTGCCCCGGGTTGCAGGGTTTGCCAACCTCGCCCTGGGAGGTCCCATACTGACATTGGTACTCGCCAAATCCGGGGTATTTAGGGCTGCAGATGTCGTGACTGCAGTGGAGCCTAGATCACTGCAGGGCTCTGGCCGTTTACTCAACGCCTCCTCAACATGCGGGGGTAATCTGAGACTGCATTTTACCGCCTCGCTTGCTTTTGGCTCGCCTTCTGGGTCATTGCAACACGGGGATTCTGCTGTCTCGATCGACTCAATAGTTGGCGAGGCTGTCCTGGGTGGCAAGCTTCTTGTGCTCGATGAGGGATTTATCATTGCTCGGAACCGAGATGTTGAAGATTGTATGTTACCGCCAATGACTTGAAGGACTTCAACGTCAGCTGGTAATATGGGCGACTCTTCCTTCAATTGCCCAGGCGGTTCGCTGGGCACAGGACACGCCTCATTGTTTGCGTCATCGTTGAAAGAGTTATTTTCGTTAGGCCTCTGATCGCCGCTGCTGGAGGATCGTCTCCTGTTCAAGGTGCTCGTATTTCTTGAGCTTGTCAACACTTCCGGGACAGCAATTTTGGGCTCTTCGTCTAGCTTCCCAAAAGCGGCTCCCTCTTCGATCTTCTCTGTTTCAGACGGTCGCTTCGTCAGGGCTGTAGTTCCTCCGGCAACTCCCTTTGAATCTGTCGTGGATTTCGTGGCGGTCCCAGGGGTTTTCGCTGGAAGTTTCGTCGAATTCTTTTGAACGATTTTTGGAACTGCAGCTTCAGCATGTAGCTTCAAGCTGTTACCAGGAACCATTGTCCCAGACTCATGATAGTTTGCGCCTTCTTTGGGATTGTTAATATTCGGCTCCGGGGGAATTTCGCTTGAAGATAAAAGTTGAGAGGAAGTTTGGCTCTGCTCTTTCCTCTTCGTTGATGCCCCTTTTTTGTAAGATTGAGATCCTTTGGTTTGACTGTGTTGGACAATGTCGAGAGAGCTTGACTGTCCAACCAGAAGATTCTTCCTTGCAGAAGGCAGAGGCGGTGGATGGAACGGCCTATCAATGGTACTTGACACTAGAGGAGCCCGCAAGACCTGATCACTTTGTCTGCTCCCAGGTACTGATTCGCGGGTCAAGAGTAGGTCGATTGTCTCATGGTCGATTCCAGTGTCAGAATCAGAAGATGATGACATGTCTCCCACATGTTGCTTTGACCTAATGCGGTTCAAGCGTGCCTCCAATTCGGCATTTTGGTTATCATAAAATGCGTTCAGTCTTATCGTGGCCTGGGACAATACCACCTTATCAGCAGCTACTGTCGGCTTTGGTGAAGGGTGAGTGGTCGGCCGACTACCTTCAAATGATGTATTCGAAGTAGATGGGCGTGAACTTCGTCGACTCATGAGCATCATCATCTTCTGTCGAGGTCTTGATTTTATCCGTAACGAAGACGTAGACCGACTCGGTGTGGGCTCAGCAGCAGAAGATTTCTGTAATGCAGACGATCTGTTGAAGCTCTCACCTAGCTGTAAAGCAGGAACCACCTTTCTGGTCTGTGGAGGGGATTCAGAACGAGACTGGAAGTTTCCTTTGACTTTCTGGACCCTTGAAGATTTTGTAGTTGCGACTTCAGTCTGCTTTTTCCTGATTATGGCAGGCCTTTCAGGAGAAGAACCAATCTCAACAGTGGAGGAATAATCGACTGCAGAATGTCTGTTTTGTGCGACTGGCTGCTCCGACTTGGATATTTTCATGCCTCCAAGGTTACCTTCCTTCTTCCTCAAAGAATCGCTGCTAGTCTGATGTTTGCTCTTTTCGACCGTGATTTCTATATTTCTCCCCAAATTGGAACGTGCTTTGAATGGCGGCTCGATGTCTTCGGAACTATCTCTTCCCGATGAATAGTGCTTGGTGGCCTGGTGTCTGGGTGAATCTTTGGAGTTGTCCTTGCCTATACATGAGGGACGCCGAGGAGCAGATTCGACTCCAACGGAGCTGTCATCTTCGTCCGAGGAAGATTGTTCTGCTTGCCGATGTCTAGCCTGAGCCACTGCGGGTTTCTTAGCTACGTGAGAGGGCCTGTTGGGAGCTGGTTCGTGGTTCTCTTGGTCGTATCCAGAACCGGAGGCAGAATCTTCATCCTCACAGGTCTGTCGTTGTACCGGCGCCTTTGCCAACATAGTCCTAACAGGTGCCCTGACTTCGGATCGAGACAACATTAGTGGCGTTCCAATCAGGTTACTAGCATATCCGCTTTTCGCTGGAGGCGACCTCTTCTGCTTTTTGTGCCTAGGAGGCCGTTCAATCGCAGCTCGCCGCTCCTTTGCAATCTTCCGCCTGGCTTCAGCAGCCCTACGCTCTTCTTCATCGTCCATCGTGAGGTCAATCGCATCTGGCCGGGTCTGTTGCACGGGTCGTGCTCTGAACGGCTCGTATCTGATTGTCGGGGTACTCGATGGTTTTGACGAACCCAACGAGAGAGTTGCGCCCATGAGATTTTGGGCATAACCATTCCTGCTGGAAGTTGGGTCATTTTGCTTTCTTCTCTTTGCCGGAGGCCCATTCTCGTCTCGACTCGCAACGTGCCTCTCCTCGAACGGCGTGTTAGTAGGTATCACAGCTCTGCCATGATGACCCGTTGGTGTTAACATAGCGTTTAGTGGTTTAGGACGTAGAAGTGCCGATCCCGCGGGTGTGCCTTGATTCCTTAACAAAGATGCCGATGGAGAAGCATTCGCAGCTTTCGCGGCCACTCTCTCTTCTCTCTCCTTCACCCGTTTGTCCACCAGCTCAGTGAGATCTTGGTCCTTCTTGCCAATGCATTCTCCAACTTCGACCAGTATTCCCCCTCTCTCCAATTCCAATTCTTCTCCCTCCTGAAAGTCCAGACTTCCTTTCCAATGTGTATCGCCCACGAAATTGGACTTCTCATCGTAGACCATAACCCGCTTGTTGAACGTGTGAAATTTGAGTCTGCCATCCTGCCATCGCTTCTGCTTGCGCCGGATATCTGCGGTGTAAAGACATCGAAATTCGAGAACTGGCGCGGTATTTTGTGAATGCGGGACATCCATAGAGGCAGTGACGGACATTGTCCCTTGGTGGGCAGTCAACGCCATGGTATCTTCAAAGCTTTGAACGAGTCATGGCCTCATTGTGATATGCGCGCATCAAGGCATCGATAGGTAGGCCGCCACTGGCACTGGGCGTTAGATGTCAAGAAGTAGACGCGGGACGTTCGAGGATGAATTCACACGCGACGCGCCTTCCCCCCGAATGGAGCGCAGTCACGTGTAGACCAGATAACCTTTTCCTCGCGACCAATCATCTGGCATTCTCGACTGGCCAAGCAAAATAGATACCTTCAACTACTTCCCATCCCTTCCGATCCTCCCATCCTTATTCACTCACGTCAAATCCATACAGAAGCTTATACTAGGCTCGTCTGGATTGCGTGTCGTATCTACCAACAAATCAAACTAGAGCCACTCCTTCGTTCATGCCAATGACCACGTTTATGCTTTCTTTGCCGCATTTCCGGGAGGAGACGACAGGTAGGTAGTCGGTGTTGGATCTTTGTCGTTTTAGGCGGACCAGCGTTGGACGCGCGCTGCGCTGCGCTGCCCTGCTTTTCCCCCGCCTACAAGCGTTTCATCTTCATCCCACCGCAGCACTCAAGCACTTGTCAACGCCAGCATTTGGATCTAATTAAGGTCTCTTCACGTGTCGAGGCTGTGCCAATTACGTTTCTTTCTTCTCTCCTGTCTTTCCTCTCTTTTACCTCCAAGTTCCGACATCAAGGAATTCCAGGGAACCGCCTGTTGAATGCACAAGATTGGCAAAACACAATCGTTACCAAGATTCCAGACCCCAGTTACGCAGAGCAACTAATCCTTCGCCATGAATTCCTTGCACCGACAATTCGGCAGACTTACGCACAAGGGAGCAGGAGATAAGGCCAGTGTATCTGTACTGCTCAACGATTACGAGGACGCGGACAAGGTGCTCACGAAGGTTTGTGAACTAGCGGGGGCTCAAGGGACATGGCTAACCTTGTACAACAGATCATCGAAGCTTCCAAAGCTTGGAGAGATGCATGGGTCTCAATCCTCGGCATCAATGTATCGACAAGTACCCTTTTCGAAGAACTGTACAATCCTATTGTTGGTGCTGGGGATGGACATGGAAGGGATCCAGTTATGACATCACGGCCACAACTCGACCGAACCTCTAAATTGAAGGATGTATACACAGACTTGAAGACCGATCTTTTGGAAGAGGTCAATATGATGGAGTCCAGAGTTATTAAGCCTGCCACAGAAGCGAAGGATTATATCCAACCTATACGAAAAGTCATTAAGAAGAGAGAGAACAAGAGGCTTGATTGGGAGCGCTACATTGACAAGGTCAACAATTACCAACGGAAAGTGAAGCGCACCGATCGGGAGAATGCTGCATTGGTAAAGGCCGAGGAGGAATTGGCAAAGGCTGCAGAGGTAAGGTTCCAAAATCTCGTACACCAAGCCATGGGATTGACATGCTACTTAGGACTTCAAATTTGCAGACGAATCTCTTCGAGAAACCCTACCTCCAATCATTGCTGCCGCATTTTCAATCCTACCTCACCTCCTCGCTGTCCAGATCATGATCCAAAATACCATATTGGCTCAATACTACACAGCACTTCACAATTACTGCGAGGATACGGGTTTTGCCTCACCACCACCGCCTATGGAGGATGTCATGTCAACTTGGGATAGTGATTTCAAGCCAATTCAGAAGGAAATTGAGGGAATACCCGTGATTGCTCGTGGAAAAGCTATTCATCAGCCCATGGCTATTGGTGACGACGGAGCTCGCAAGCCTTCAACTACTGGCTTAAATGTGCGAAATGGTTTTGCAAATCGGCGACCCTCTTCTCAAGGTCCTGGTTCGCAATCGGTTTCTCCACATCCAGAGAAAAGGGTGATGCGGATTCCATCATCGAACCAGATACCGACTGTCGCTCCTCCAGCTCCTCAGCCTACACCTTCCCCAGAACCAACGCCAGTCTATTCACCGCCAGACTACTCAACTCATCTAACTCCCGTCTCATCATATTCAGCACATTCTCCTGCAGGACCTAGCATGGACTACTTCCAGCGATCCTCCACCACAAATCCGGTTCAGAAAAAGAAACCTCCACCTCCTCCACCGAAACGAATCGGTTCTCAGAACTTCGGCACCTTCGCTGTTGCTCTGTATGATTTCCAAGGCCAAAGTCAAGGTGATCTGAGTTTCAAAGAAGGAGACCAGATCAAGGTTCTCAAGAAGACAGATAGTACGGATGATTGGTGGGATGGTGAATTGCGTGGCGTGAAGGGTAGCTTCCCGGCGAATTATTGCAAGCTTACTTGATGATCTGGAGATGAAAATTTGAGGCTGCTGGAGCGCTGTCAAATGAAACGATCTTGATGATTGACGACGCAACGAAATGGAAAAGCATATGATGGATGTAGCGGTGGACGTCTTGGGCATACATAGATATCAGGCAGCCATTACATGCACCAACAGTGCACGGGATTGAACAAAAGTTGTGGCCCTCTCCAAACCTGTCTTATCAATGATTATCTTGGCTCGTGAGACATGTTCGCGGATTATCATCAAATGTAGCAGCAAGACGGTGTTTTGGTATGATTTGACTCAAATGCGTTTTATAGAACAGCAACCCCTACGATGGCTGTCACCCAGCCATTCAAAAGCCCGGCGATCCCTCCTGATCCAGTGTTTCGATCAATCCCTCAATGTTCTTTTCCTCGCAGTTGACATTGACACTTCTTCAAACCTAAAGTCAGAAATCATCACTTCAAACCACACGACAACATACCAGAACGGTTCTTTCTTGTAACAGAGTCTCTGGCAGCAGGCTATCCATTCCTAAATTTGGAGAAACAGTGTTCGATGTGACCTGAATCCTCACCGTGACCTCGTCTCGATCGAAGCCGACGGGAGTTCTGGCCAATACTGGATTTAGTGTGACTAAGACCTCCAAAGATCAAGCGGACAATCGATCTGAGCTCGCACCGACGACGTTACAGCAGCAGTGGAGTGGGAGCAGCGCTTGATGGCTCGATGGGGTTGGGCCTGTGAAGGAGGGTGGGGGGATTCTACTTACCTACCTATATGGTTTCGATACCAGCCGGTCAATGTGGGCATTTGATGATGTTGATCTTATAGTTGGATGCGTTGGGTAAGTGCCAAGTAGAAAACCGTGCAAGATCTGTTAGATTCCAAGAATAGGAAGGAGATTTGAAGAAACAAAGACTGGGAATCTGATCGGATTTGAATCTTGAAAGTCGAGGACGGGAGTGGGTGACATAACATTGAGTTTGTTTCGAAGTCGTGGTTAAGATTCTGAACTTTACATGGATCCTGTTTCTAAGGAAGTTCGTTCGTTCGTATCCTGCCTGGACCTGTCAATACGAGAGCCTGTAGACAGCTCGTAGGTGTTGATCATGGTCTCCGGGAAGAAAATCCTTTCTTGGGGTATAAAGGTATGTAACGGAAGGAGATGATCACACAATGAAACGGGAAAAGGACCGGGAAGCACAGGTATTTGAACGTTTGTTTCTTCTTCTACTATCATATGCACACAACTCCTCCACATCTAATTACAGTGCTCCTCAGAAGTCTCAAAGTATATCTTAACTTCTCCTCACCTCACCTCCACCCCTCTCCCCCATTCCCATTACAGCTGCCAGCCTATACGCCCAGCTTTCTTCTATCCATCCATCATACTAACTCATGACATGAAGTGCATGAGCCAGATTTTGTATTGGCCGTCTGACCGTAAAGTCCCAAACCGAGACCAAGAGTTGTTTTCCCCAAATACACGCCCCTGTGAAAATTGGTATCGAATGTAATGTGTATATAACGCCGTTTTATGTGAATGCATGCAGACGAAAAGAAAGGCTTGATGATATCCCCGCTTGCTTACAGAGCCAGGACAGCAACGATCAAAGCAGCGAAGCTGGCTCCGAAAGTGAAGGTGTTCTGGGCTCCGCTACCGGTGGACACGATTGTCGATGGGGTGGCGGTGGCAGAGAGGTTTCCTGCTGCGGTCTTGGAGACGGAGAGGGTGCCTGTTGGGATGGGGATTGTGGAGTAGACTTGGGCTGGGGTTGTCGTAGCTGGGTTGCTGGCTGGGGTGCCGGCAACGAGGTCAGCGGAGACGGTTGAGGTTCCAGTGACGGTGGTGAAGATGACTTGGGGAACAGTCAGGTAGGTGCTGAGGAGGGTTGTGGTCGAGCTGGATGGGATGGTTGATCCGGAGGAGATACCAGTTGACTCGACACATGGGACGGTCAAAGTGGTAAGGATCTGGATAGTAGTAACTGGGACTGAGGTTGCAGTTGGGGCAGCAGTAGTCGAAAGTGCTGTGGTAGCGCAAGTGACAATAGCTGGGTTCTGGGGGATGTGGGGTGCGCAGATACCTTGGAAGTACGTCTGGGCCTCGGCGATCTCGTCATCATCGGCAGCGTGGGCAGAGAGACAGTCGAAGACGTTCTTGACGAAGGTCTCGGATGGGCAGTAGCAGTCAGAGTCGGTGTTGGAAGAGCAGCCCTCGGAGAACAACCAGGTGTTCAAGCAAGATGGGAGAACAGCTGGGCAAGGAGCAGTCTCGACTGGGCCAGAGGCAGTAGAGGTGGTCGAGGCAATCTCCGTAACGCTGGCAGCAGAGCACTTAGTGCAGACAGTCGAGGTAACAGTAGAGACGATTGTCGATGTAGTTGTGCCAATCTCAATGCTCGTGGTTCCTCCTGTGACATATGGGACGGATGTAGTCTCAATGCTAGTAGTACCTTCAGTGACATGCGAGATTGTAGTTGCAACTGTTGATGTGGTGCCTCCAGTGACGTGGGTAAGGGTAACTGGGCAGACAGTGGTGGAGGTAGACTCGCTGTGAATGTGTTAGATTCTGAAAATCAAATTAGAGGAAGGAGAAAGCGTACATGACAGTAACGACATCGACGGATGTGTAGCTGGTGATTGAAGCAGATGTAGTCTCAACTGAAGATGGAGCAGAGGTAGTTCCGACAGCTGAAGATGAAGTAAGAATGACAACAGAGCTGCTGCTGACCTCTGGGGCGGAGGAGGATGGGATGACGACGCTGCTGGAGCTGTTGAAGAATCCAATGGTAGAGCTGGTGCTGAGAACTGGTGTAGTCTCTGGAACACTGGCAATTGGAGTGGTCTCTGGGATGCTGGCAGTGCTAGAAGTGGTCTCAACAACGGAAGTCGAAGTGGTCTCTGGGGCAGAGCTAGTAGAGCTGGCGGCAGAGCTCGATGATTCAATGACAACAGATGATGAGGTCAATGGAACGGAAGTAGTGGTTGCGAGAGTTGTAGCTGGGGTAGTCGCCACAGACGTGCTCTTAGTAGAGTAGACCTTGGTGGAAGAGGCAGAGTTACAGTCGAATGACATGCTGTGGACACCAAGGGAGCAGGCAGTCTTGGTAGTTCCGGTTCCCTTGGTCTGGGTTGGGTAGACAACAGTGACACTCTTAGCTCCACCACACTGGGAGTTCTTGACGACGGATCCGCCCTTGGAGCATGAAGACTTCTGCTTGCAAGTAGACTTATCAGGCATCTCGAAGTGGAACTCAAGCTCACAGTCGAACTCAACGGAAACCTCGAACTCGGTGACGGAGAAATCCTTGACGGATTGGGATGAGCCACAGCCGAAGCTTGGGGAGCTCGACTTGTCGTGGGAAGCCTTTCCGGTGATGCACTTGTCTTGGAATGTGCGTCCGGTAAGAACATCTCGCTTCTTGCCAGAGCCGAATGAACCAGCACACGACCAGCCAGAGAACGAGAAGTCACCGTAGTTTTGGAACGATCCAAGGTTCAAGCTAGTCCAGTCGAAGCCGCTGGATTGTTGAGAGTTACACTCATTGTTGGTGTTGGAAGGGCAGGAGAACTTAGAGGAATCGAAGAACGACTAAGTTCATGTTAGCAAGGTATAAGCGAAGCTGGATCGAGATACATACTGCGGAGGCGAGTTCAGCGCCGGCGGCGAGAACCGCAAGAGCGGTGTACGTGGTCTTCATGTTTGTTTTGGAGTTCGGTTAAGGGTTGAAATTGGTTTGGTAGTCAAGTGTTGACAAAAAACGAGGGGTTTGAGAATGTAATGTTGAGACAGATACGAGATAGCGATTGTTGTTTGGTTGACTTGTTTGGTTACTAGAACAAAACGAAGGATGAGAGCAAAGAAGCGAATGACTTTGACACTCGAAAAAAATGAGATGATATGTATTAAGAAAAAAGAAGAGAGACCTGGAGAGGATGGAGAGGAAAGAGAAAGCGTCTAGGAGGGAAATCTCAGGATAGATATATCTTTGCAAACCGTTGGATGTCCGTGGTCAAATGGCCGCCACAGCCACCTCCTCCTGTCGTCCCATGTCGGCCAGTGAGGAGGACCTTTCCATGGCTTGCAGGGGCCGGGATCCCGTCCTGGGCAGTCGAACAGACATGGTCCAAAGTTAGACCTTGTCAATTCAAGGCCTGACCCCTGGTTTGCGCGCGCGTTGGGGAGGAGACTCAGGAGAAAAGGGAAACAAAAGAGGACCCACGGGATATCGCCAAAAGTTGTGGTGGTCGAGGCCCACTGGCTGTATCCTGATGCAGTCTAGTCGGAGCCATGCGGTTGCTGGTCGAGGAGGCTCGAGTCTGTCCCAGGTGAAACACGGACAGCCCCTGCGCCAAACCAGTGACCATCGTCCCAATGCTGCCGCCCCTCGGTGGGCCCCGTGGACTAATGCAGGAACAGAACATCACCAGAGCCAGAGCAGCCACTAGGCGCCGCGGGTATAGACTGGGGATATGTCTATTAATGCTTATCCATGTCTCTGAATGCCTGTAAAATGTCCGATTTGTCCTTAGATCTCTGGTCCGAGCTCTACCACCAGATCGTTTTGGGCTCGGCGGCTGGCTCAAAACGACATCGCGACTTTCTGTCAGGCGGGCCTCACTCCTCAGTTAGAGATGCCTGTCTGAGCGCACACTTTATTCTGCTTCGATACGCTCGGTGGAACGCTCGTGAGCACGTTCTGCAGGTGGATGCACTTTTCGTCCCTGGCCGGTCGTATTGTAAACTCAGTTGCAGGAGGGTGTTCGTCTGCGGTGTTTGTTGAAGATTCTGTACCTGAATCCTCAGTGACCTTGAAGCGACCGCCTGTGGTCAAATGCAGTCATCGATTAATTTTGGCCGCTTCTTCCTCGCCCAGATGAGATGCCCCAAAGTGCTGTTTTTAGAAAATTCCACCTTGATCTGCGCCTACGGGAGAGGCCTTTGTCCAACGGATCCCGAAGAACTTGGGGTTGGGATGACGAGCGCCAGAATTAGCCGAGATCTGGGTAGGCGTTTCAAAATATCCTCGAATCACAGCCAACTGTATCCAGCCGACATCAGACCTCGAAACGCGGCACTCAAAAGTTGCCCTTCTCAAATCTATTGGACTGTATGCGCCGCAGCTTTCTGACTTCAGCTGGGTTTGATAAGAGTCGGTTCTGAACTTTTGGAAATAGCGATGTTCGTATCGGCAAAGTGTGCAACACAGGCGATGGAACACTAACCTCCACAGGTCTCACACTGCTATTCTCGAGGTGTCCATACAAATTTGCTTGTTGCTACAGTCCCTTTCCGCACTGCCGGCAGAACAGCCAACAAAGCGGTCCAACCGTCCGTTCGCATTTTCGTACAGGGACGCCGCTTCTCGGATCGCGGAATCTTTTCGACTTTCTCAACCTGGTCACCACATCAGAGTGCAACGCTGATGGTTTGCTGTCATGGGCATCGATAAACTCACTCAAGTCGCCCCTCTTCGAATTGACAACGCCGTCCATGCCAAGCTCCTTCGAGTAACCCTGCCCGAATAAAGCGGGACTGTAGACTGGAATCAGGGGAAGTGGGCAACCGATGAGAAAGCAAAGCCGAAAAGCGACTCCGCTCGGATGTCTGAGGTGTCTGCAAGAGGCAGCATGTCCAGATACATCGGACGACTGTAAATTAAAGACACCCTGTTGGGGTAAAGTCGCGAATTTGAGATCTCCTCGTCATCCCACTTTGGTGGGAGATCATCGATAGCATCGGACATCTGAACGCGGCCATGCTGCCTGAAAGACAACTCTCGTGGCATGGGACAGCCATGAGTTTCCATCTTGGGAGATACACTGCAGGCGAAGGAATCCAAGAGATAAGAATACTTTCCCTGGAAGTGCCGAAGAAACAAACAGAGATGTTTCCCAAGAACCCACCTCCCAAGGATCCAATGGAAGGTCTCGGTTCGGCATCCGGATCTTCACTACGGGCTCAATTTATCTCCAATTCCCAATTCTGGATTTAGCCCACGCTCTCACTGTATGCTGGCATCCCACGTAAAGCTCACATAAATCCGTATCCGTCTATAGAAACCTGCATAACCAGACCCAAACAAATTCAGCCAAATCCCACCCGTGCAACCATCGATCTTTTCATAGTAATTCGATGTCCCGCAACCCGTTTGGACATTCTAGACTCGCTTACGAGCCGTGCAAAAAGAAAAATACCACTCACATGAAACAAACGGCCTTCCGCTCGATCCAGGAACAGACAGAACAACCAAACATCTTTCCTTTCCCTGTAAACCGTCCCATGTGGCATCGCATCGCATGCTTTGCCATGCAAGCGTTGTGGGGAAGAGGCTTCGCTGTCGATGAAACGCTGGCTGCTCCAAACTAACAACCTCAAAGTTCAAGCGAGCAAGCCTCATGCGGCGGGAAAGGGGTGTGAAGGTTGAAACGAACCATCGGGGCAGTGCAAAACTCCACACCACCACCAAAAAGATCCAAAGTGACCAACACAAGACCGCCTGACCTCATCACCAGAAAGCTTCAATACGATTTTTATGCGCTCTGCATAATCGTGGCATTAAACTCAAAGATCCGACGAACAGCACAAAAAGTATATTTGTACTTCCTCCGCCCGAAAAGCGTCCGAACGACATGGTTGGGCCTTGTGTGCATAAATACTGCATTGCAGATGTGCACGCGTGACTGGTCGAGCTGTTTACCTTCGCATAAACATCGATGGCTGAGCTCATCGGTCGTCGTTGCTGTCAGCTGGAGGATTGCGAGGAAACGTCATCATTTGTTCTGGAACGAGGAAAGACCTGGTGAGTATAGATGATCTTCAATTAAGCATTGAGAATGTTCCGATTCTTAATTTCCGAGTTGGAAAGTCGAGATGTGGAGGATGAGGGAAGGGGATGACGATGCGCGGAAGTACGTGATGTGCTGGACTTCAATTCGGACAATGATGGCGCAGAGGCCACTGTGCTGAGGACGGGACGGTAATCTCTATCTTTCTTTGGTGCTCGCTTTGAGTCTGTTGAATTGAACCAAAGCCGATCGAGGCGCGACTGTTACCTGCCTATTGATGTTGGCTTGAGGAAGAGGGAAAATTCGATGTCGTCCCTCACTACCGCAGTGATTGGGGACCCGATATGGAACTTCCTGGCTTCGATCCTCAACTCTTACGGTTCCTAACAGGCGGGAGGATCGAATGCTTCTTCTTTTACCCTCTGGTATGTAAGTTGACGCTTATGGAAAGAGTATTTATCTCATGATGCGGTCGCAGGGAGGGTCATTTGTTCATTTCTCATTTGGTGAGTTTATCTGCTTTGTATTCTGCTGTTGGCTCATGGCTTTTCATAGGCTGTTTTCTACATCGAAATCTCAGCTCCATGTGCACTCATGCCGCATCTCGAAGTTGAAAGCAAATTCTCTGAAAGTGGAAGGCTTGGGCAATGGAAGTGACAACGTTTAGATCGGTATATATTTGTTCTCCAAAGAATGCGATTGTTTACCCCAAGTTCCAAAGTATGCCAGCAACATCTACGTGGTAGCTTTTCTATGTTTACATCCTGGGTCAAAGCACCAGTCCCTCGCGAGGGGCATACTGAATGAGTTCAGCAGCTTGCTCCTTACTCTCCTCTCCTGCCGTCTGTTCGATCAACCACATACAAGAATCCATCCCACAGCTAACGCCACCACTAGTGATGACTCTCAACCCCTTCTCCTCATTCACTTTGTTGACAACAAATCTCTCCTTGACAACTTCGGTCACTCCCTTCTCTTTACACACCTCCTCCAACTTCCAATAATACAATGGATGAGTCGTCGCTTTCAGGCCCTTCAGGACACCCGCCTCACCCAAGAACGTAGACCCTGTGCAAACACTCAGCAGCGTCCTGACACCTCCATCGCTCTTCTTTGGCAACTCAGCGAATGCCTTGATCAAGTGAATTGGCTCAGTGTTGCCTGGTAACACGGTTTCAGACCCTCCGCCCGGGATGATGAGGATGTCGAAGGTGGAGAGCTGAGCGTAGGCTTCAGAGATTGGGATGTGGCGTGAGATGGAGACATTCTGGTTCGTAAGTGTGGTGGGCTCGAGAGAGGTCACCGTGTGTGTGTAGACCGGGGTGCTATCGGGATTTTCAGGGTTAATCGGCGTGTGCGATGCCCACGAGAGGACTTCCTGGGAAGGCAGTCAGATACGTGAGGATATGGCTATTCTGAGAAATATGACTTACGAGAGGTCCGACGAAATCGAGTGTGTCCATGTGGGGATGGATCGCGTAGAGGACTTTGAGAGGCGCTGGATAAGACATGCTGTCTTGGAGAGTAACAGATGGTCTAGTAAGGAGAATCTGGATGTAGTGAAAGGAATTGAGGAAACGGAGACTGAGTGTATTTTATACTGGAACCTAAACAAAACCCAGAGTCTTGACGAAATAAGAGAGGATAAAAGCTAGGATCCGTTTAAAAAATGGCTTATCCTTACATAGTCAAAGTATGCGAGCATCTGCTCAATTTCTCAGAAGGTGGAAGTCCGCTTGAGTGAGATGAGCATGCTTCTCGTGATCACCAATGAAGATCCCCAATTCAACAGAAGGCTTATCTCGAAATCGGATATACTGCAGAAATTTCTGTGCAGTCAGACATAACAAAGAACGTCCGGATATAGGGATACCATCGTGACCAGAGTCGGTGGAATCTTGATGTTTTAGTGGGGCAGTTGATAGGAACTCCGCAAGGCACTCAATCTAGCGTGCTGTACTCACCCTGGTGTCTGATTAGGAAACGCTAAGTTCACGGCAACAGCGACCCCTCCCCTCCATAGCTTGGGACTTGAAACTTCCTCCATTGTCACTTTCCAGAATGCGACATCATAAAACACCACACTTGACCATCTTTGAATACGAGTATCTACATGTTTCAAGACAGTGCAAATCGAGGCAAATTTCTGACATCTCACAACACTAGCCGCCCTCTCAGCCGTCCCCTTTTCATGTCTCATGGAATACGAGCCGTTTCTTCTGGCTACCTGATCAGAAACTCCACTGTCTCAACCAGAGTCTCATCCAGTCTGGAGATACCGCTGTCAAATCAGAAGCTTGTTTGCTGTCGCGCATCATTTTATTGACCGCATATCTGGAACCCTCTACTGTGGTCTGCTTCTCGCTCAGACCGCGGAAGAAATCCAGGAGCTTGAGGCCAGGATTGGACGCGATAAGGGCGCCGTTGTTCGCGGTACTGCTCTGCTGCAATTCCTGCACCCATTCATCAAATGGAATGACCTTCTTGACTCCTATAAATTCTTGGACAGCGGGCAAGAGGCTTAGCCATGTCACAGTTTGTGGATTCACTAGATTGTAGACGAGCGCTCCTTCGGCCCTGTCGCTTTTGCGATGGACAATGTTCTCAGCAATTTCAACGACAATTGTCGCAAGTAGGTCCACCGGGACCCAGTCAACCGTGTTCATGCCACCCAAGGTCTCAGGAAGCATCCCAAGGTGCTTCGAGCTAGCAATGATGGATGGCAACCATTCTTGCTTGTTCCACATCCCAGTCTCAGAAACAGGACCAGCAATTTGACCAGCTCGGAGAACTGCTGTGGTGATACCCGAGGCTTTGTTGAACTTATCAAGGAGTTGCTCGCACACGAACTTAGATTCGCCATATCCAAGCTTCTCAGGGGCTTCGAGATCTGGAATAATTGCTTCTGGGACCTTTGCCAGTGGATTCATATCCGTCCATCCAAAGACGGCCGAGACACTTGAGATGAAGATCAAGGGCGCTTTTTTGGCCGACTTTGAGCTGAAGTCCAGCAGATTCCGTACGCCTTGGACTTGAGGCTCAAACGACTCGATTGAGAGGTTGAAGTCAACCTTCCAGGCGCTGTGAATGATCACAGCAGCCTCTTGCAAGAGATTTGCATACGTTGCTGGAGCTAATCCCAAGTTTTCTTTCCAGAAGTCTGCTTGCAAGAATTCGACCTTTCTGCTCCCCTGGTCAAGCCACGAGGGCTTGATACCTCGTGCCTGGTTCGACTTCCGTTGTCGTTTTTCGGCATCTGCGGATCTGTTCAAGCAGACGATCTTGCCGACCTTCGATACCTGTAAACTGTCCAGGGCAGCTAGAATATATGATCCTAACGAGCCTGTACTGCCCGTCACAAGGACGGTCCATGGACTTGTAGCTGAATCCTTTCTCTGCTCCAAGTGTGCTAACGGCATATTCCTGGAATAGGTCTCCAGCATTGACTCCAACGTATTTCTCTCAGACGTCACGGTCTCATTCGTGCGGGAGCTCCCCGAAGAGTTGTCTATTAAGGTCAAGATCGCGTCGGTCATCTTTTCGACAGTTGCAGCGCCATACACGAATCGAGGGTCAATATCTTCGTACTTCAGAGTTACCGAAGAGGCTTCTAGTGCAGCTTTCAGTCGTCGTACGACGACAGACACACCTAAAGAGTCGAGTCCCTTTTGGAAAACATCATCAGAATCGCTCAAGTTGTCATTGTCCAGGACCTGCTTATAGATTTCTCGAATGAAGATCCTAACGTCGTGCGGCTCACCAATCACGCTCACCGTCAACCCTTCTGTCAACAAACTTCCTTCTTGCGATGCATAGAGACGATCCAGCTCTTCTGCGTATGCCTTTACCGTAAGCTGGCGCTGCACAGTGCCTTTGCCAGCTCTGAGGAATGGCTTTTCCGATGTTGCAAACACCACCAGTGACTTTGGGATCTTAGCAAATCCCGGAGCGATCTTGTTCGCCGACTCCACTACTGACCAGATCTCATCCAAGCGTTCATGTCGCTCCTCCTCACTTCTCGGTGTCCTTGTGTCTTGCAATTCGACCAAGAGGGATGCACTGAAACGATACTCTCCAATGATCAAAGCAGCTTTGACGGCTGGATGAGCATTGATCATGTACTCCATTGGGATTGGGTTGATTTTTTCTCCATTTGAGAGCACAATCAAGTCATCGGCCCTCCCTCTGTAGCGCAGCCAGCCAGGCGCTGTTGGATGTCGCGAGTACAGATCTCTGGTTCTATATTCTCGCAACTCTGGAAACACCTCGAATACGCCGTGATAAATGTTTGTCTTCTCATCATTTACGATGATAAGCTCGAAGATGTCCTCAGATACCTCTTCCAAACGATAGCCTATGTTGTCGAAGTAACGGAGAGAATCCCAAAGTTCGTTGGTTCCATCTACCATGTGAAACCACTGATTGGCCACCACAGAATCAGTACATGGAGGCCGTTGATTGGGACATTGACTTACACCTATTTCGGTTGCACCAATGAAGCTGAAGATATGCGGTACAACCCCAGCCAAGAGCTGCCCAGTCTCAGGGTTGAGAGGACCACCCGCGTATGCGATATGATTCAGTCGCGAAAGCGAGTGTAATGACGAGGAGTCTCTCGACAGATCCTCGAGAACTGATGGCGGTGATAGCATCGCAGTTATTCCCCCAGTCTTCAGAAGCTCTGCAACGTATGCGGACGACAAGGGGACGGATGGATGGCCCAGAACAACAGTAAACTCAAGCAAAGCGGCAAGCATCTGCAGGGCAAGTCCACCACCCTGTCGATTAAATCAGCAAACGGCGGTCCCATAGTATGAGACTGCTTACATGAAAACCTGGGAGTAGAACAAGCAAGTTCTGGTTCCCAAAACTCGTCTTCGCTAATGCTGGGCCATGGTCCGTTGGAAGGCAATTCGCTGAGTCAGGTCCCCCAAGATAATGCTTCCCGACACTGATGGGCTTGGGATCCCCTGGTGCTATCAGTCAGTCCTGCGTGCTGCTCTCTTCGAAGTATGCATACCTGATGATCCCGAGGTGTGCATGGTCAAGAATTTCTCGTCTGACAGCTGTTCCCAGGTCGTGTCGTATGCGTAATGTGGCACTAGATTTTCGGCAAGAAGTTCCTCGAGCCCAGGGGCTGTGACACGACGCAACTTGGACGCTGCAATCAGAGGTTGAAAGCTCTGGCCAAGTGACGAGCACAGAACGATTGTTCTGCAATTGATCTTCGCAAAGAGCGACAGTTGTGCTTTGACGGTATTTCTGGGCGAGGCCAAGAGAAGCTGCAAAATACGAATCAGCCATTCACTATCAATCACAAGCGTGCTCGTAGCATTTAGTTTGCCTTCGACCTACTTTCCTCCCTGTCTTCATCGTGGCCAGGAGAAAAATCACATATCTCAAATCGCCGGCGCCAAAATAGGCGAACGGATTCTCTTTCTCCTCCTGGCTTGTCAACTCAGAGTCGAGCCACCAAGCAAGTCGGTTCACAGCATTTGCAACTTGCGCATAGCTAATCGAGTGGAAGCCCGCAGAAGTATCTGTAGACTTCGGGTAGAGTGCAAAGGGGCGAGTGTACCCTGCTTTGGCTCGCTCGTCGATTATATGTGGCAGAAGTCGCTTGGTGTAAGTCGTTATGTCGTGGGTCCGCGCCATGACTTCTGTGGTTATTGCTGTAATATCCTACCGTGTATCTCAGAACCTCTTTGTGTCCTTTTGGTCTTCCTGGTTTTTGCTATCGCTCTGCGTTCTATTTGCATTGGGTTCTGGTGCACAGGAGCATTTCATACAAGATACATACAGGGTATGATGGTCCTCTATATATGATGGCTTTCTCCACAATCAGACCTACCTGCTGAGCATTTGTCATTTGCTTACAATATATCCACTTCCTTCCGCAAAGCATGCCAGAAGTATGGCCCATTAGCATACGTCCTGCTCGTGCTAAAGCTCGTAAGTCTTCGCTTCTCGCCTTCGGTTATGTCGGCCGACCCTTCCCCACTAACTTGGGGTTTGGGTCCAATCATCCGACCGCCATCGTAGAATTACCGTACCATTCTTGATCAACATAAGCTTTTGCGGGTCCTTGCTGATTGCTTGTTGCTGAGCGGTATGAAATCATCTTACGGTCACGGGCGCTAGCTTTCCGGTCAGATAGCCGGGCCTTGGTGTCGGGCGGATGGTTTGAGTGGACAGTTGCGGCGCTGCTGTCAGCATCAGTCCTGCTAGGAATTTCCGGGAGTATCCTATAAAATGAAAAAGGGAAAGAGTACATTGGCGAGAGAGGACATCCTATCGAGTTCGAGAGAGAAAAATCGTGCTGGCTTTCATGGAGAAGAGCTACCCGCCGCGCGAAAGCATGTTTTAGAAATGCTGAAGCGTCAAAGGACCCATTTCCATAAGTACAAGTAGCTCTGGAATATGATAGTGAGTATATATTACTCCTACAGTTGGTGAGTGACTGCTCCCTGACCGCGCTAGTCTACTCCATTCTCACAGCTCGACGGCTCTTTCCAAACTCAACAAAGGTAGCCACTTCCTTACATCATTAAAACCAAACCCAGAACGACAACACCCATTCCCACGAGCGTTCTTTCCCAACTCAGCTCTCGAGCCCTCATTGCATTGCTTGCCTGACAGCCAGAGATTCCAAGGGTAAGATTTTGACTGTGCGCAATATGGCCAACACATGTAGTAAACCCCTCCGTCTGATTTTCGTATGCCAAACAATATTGCCTACACAGCCCTCCTTAGTACAACCCTTTCTCACCGATATTGAATAGTAGAGCAGTGTTGGGACTTACGTGCAGGCATCTTTATACAATATCGGCTGATTCGCGGCACAACATTGTGTGAAGTTCAGGTTGACAGGCAATGGAAATCCGCAGACTTCACCTTGCTGCCCAAGTGTTGTATCGAAAAAGTCAGGTAAGACGTTCTTATCACAGCCAGGTTTCTGTGTGCTGGAATTCTGCGCAGATACCAAAGAAGTCGGTATTATGGTCGAGGCAAGTAGAATGGCGAAGCCGGAGCAAAACATGATTGATAACAGGTTGCCAAATGGGAGGAATAAAAGTTCGTTCTTCAGATCTTCTGGGGAAATTGGCGCGGGTAACAATTCTTATTGAATATGAAGTTGAAGATAATGTTGGAGTGATGATTGAGGTTCCTTCAGTTGCTTTCAGCCTTCATGCAGGAACGAGGCGGGTAGGTGCATTGGGTCCGTAAATGTCTCGATTTGGAAGGTATAGCTGCGGCGGCTTCACGCGGGCCTATTTAGCCTCGGCACCACTCACTGGCCTTCGGTACAGAACCAACAAAATACTCTATTGCAATCGTATAGGGAGCCAATGAGGTGGTTAAGTCATTTATGGGATCGGAATTGCCGTGGTTTACCGATGCAACCCAAAATTTGGTGGAGCTTCTTTCAGCCCAGTTCATAGATCTGGAGTGCTAAATACACTGTTTTGAGGCTGACTATGCAATAGGTCCAACATAATCTCTCGCGATTATCTGCAGACTGTTGGAGCTTGATCGATCTGGATTAGCTTGAACAAGTGACGATATGTTTCTCGGGGTTCGTAATGAAAGAAATAGCTCTCAGTGGATAGGCAGCTATGGGAAAGTTCTCCCTTCCTCTAATTTGCTCTGAACAGCGAAGGGCAAGAAGATAGAATATGATCTCTAATAGACTCCTTAGTAGTGTGGCAACCGTTTACTTCAGTCCATAGTTGGCGGTCTTGAGATAAGGTCACCAGTTATTACAAAGGAGCTCACAGAAATGCTGGTGTTGATGAGAGGAGGGGGAACTGTCTCATGTGTCAGTGAGGTGTACCTACAAGATGCACACTAATTCTTCGAATTTTATTCTTCGCGATATGTCTAGCCATACGATGAATCAGGAAATTGAGAACTCATTCAAAAGTAAACGTCCCTTGGTCATGGTGCATTTGCTCACTGGCAGGATATCTCAGCCAGCCCTGGCTTTTTCTTCACTGAAAGCTTCAAACGAGTAGATTTGCATCCATAACTCGACGAGAAGTATGAAATACGGACTCTACCGACTGTCTAGTTCTCTCCTCAGAGTGTGGCTTCCTGCAGTCGAAACACCCGAAAAAATCACTTCCAAATGCAAGGCAGACAGAAAAATAAGTACAATATTGTCTAACAATGGGAGAGGAGGCTGTAAAGTCCTTCAACTTTTCTCCTAGTGGTTTCTTTTACTTGTATAAATTATTCTGTGGTCATCATTTCATTTAAAAATTGTATGTCATTTTGAACTCCAACGCATCATCATGAGTGTTTGTCCATGTTGCAGGACTGTTTTGAACACATTAAAAGCAAACACCAAAGCGCCTGTCTTAGAAGAGTAACAGACATGCATTTCTCCCGAATAGATAACTCCGTTTATCATCGTTTCATTGAAAGGCTAGCGACCTCCTTTTGTGAAGATATTCCTCCCAAGCCCAGCAGGTTCTATTCGGTCAAGTCATTTTGCCTCGCTAAACTCTCGTCCGAAAGGAAAATACAGCTCACGATCAATGCACATATCGGCAGAAATCCAACCAATCAGCACATGAAATAGCCAATTGATGATTAATACACTTCTCAAAAGCGGTCGAAATCAGTGGGCACTGAGAATCTGCAGCTTGGCTGCATCCTGTCACCGCTGATCCCGAAGCCCGGGCATTTGTGGATTCCTACTCGCACACGATGACACACTGTCACACCCTGTGACATTATTTCCGAATCCCAAGAAAAATACAATTCCCCGAAGTCCACAATCCATACCTTCTGGAAAGCGAGTTTGAGTCGCCGAACCTGCGTGGTGTTTTGAGAACTTTCAAGTGAGTACCACCGCTTGTAGCGGAGCTTGGGAGGTCGACTTACCCAATTTGGATGGGAAGACCGGGCCTGCAGTACAGGGGTATATCGAACACTCAATCACGTCTCGACTTACAAGCGGAGGAATCTTTCTCTGGTCTAGCTGGCAGTTCCACCACCAGCAGATAGAGATTACCACTCAGAGTCGGTGATTGGATAATTAGAGTTCCCCGACTTGAACCCCTCATCTCGACTTATCTTTACAGAGTACTTTCGACGGTACGGCCCGCGTTGGAATTGACCGAAAGTCAAACATCGTCGGCGAAGGACTACTTCACTGTCTCAAAGTTTATTACAATTCTGTCTGACTCACTGAATAGTCACTGTGGCCGTTGATCAATAGATTCAGCGTGTGACGACGGACACTATTCACAATATCACGATCTATTGTCTGAAGCCCGCCATAAATCGACTCGACTTCCTCGAGCAAGCTCTGTAGCAAACACAACCAAATATCGACGGAGCTCAAGTACTTTACAGAGAAACGCAAGGATGATCCAAGTAGCAGATCTGCAAAGTCACTGGGTTCTTTCCCTTGCAGCGGGACTCGTGTTGTACAGCGTCGTCGGCATTGTGTACCGAGTCTACTTCAGCCCTCTATCCAGATTTCCGGGACCAAAACTCGCAGCTGCCACTTTACTATTTGAGGCTTACTATGATGTAATCAAGCAGGGTCAATACACCTTCAAGATCCGAGAACTACACAAACAATATGGTTCGTCCGAATCCCAGCATTGCCAAGCACCCTGAGCCATCTGACGGAATTTATCTCAAGGTCCCATCATCCGTATTAGTCCGTATGAACTTCACATCGATGACCCAGAATACTACGAGACCCTCTACTCGTGGACTTCTCCCAGGAACAAGTATGAATACTACACTGTCCAGTTCGGAAACCCGAAATCAAACTTCAGCACCGTCGATCACTATCACCATCGTTTACGTCGCCAACCGCAGAACCCTTTCTTTTCCAGAGCTAGCGTGTTACGCCTTGAGCCTATTATAAATGGCATGATCGATAAGTTCTGCGCTCGGATGGACGCCTTCAAGCAGTCCGGCGAGCCCATGCCATTGGATCTCGCTTACAGATGTCTGACCACTGATATTGTGACGAGATATGCTCTTAACAAGAGCTGGGACTATTTAGACAGCGATGATTTCTCACCGAAATGGTTCGAGACTATCAAGGCTACAGCAGGAATGGGTCACTTGATCAAACAGGCGAATTGGATCGTTCCTCTCTGCCGAGCCCTTCCTGACTCGGTCATGTCGAGATTGTCGCCAGATATGATGTTGATCTTTGAGTGGCAACGAGTAATCCATGATACCTTTCTGTTCGGGTTAAAATTGCTGACAGCGTCAGGATCTAGGACGCCACGTCCAAAAAGTAATTGACGACGTCGCCGATGGAACAGACAAACACGATCCCATTTTACCCCGCACAGTCTTCCACACGCTCATCGACAGTGATCTCCCACCCGAGGAAGTAAACAAAGATCGAATGACACAGGAGGCCCAGGTCATCATTGGAGCTGGTGCTGATACTACTGCTCATGCTTTGTCGACCATCACTTTTCATCTCCTGAACAGCCCTGAGAAGTTACTGAAGCTGCAGAAAGAGCTGAAAGAGGCTTTTGTGGATGGCAATACTGCTATGAAACTTACTGCTGTGGAGAAGCTCCCTTATTTGGTGAGTGAACTCTAATTTGTCGTTGTAGTCGGGGCTCCTGATTGTGGCTCTATGTTGGCCACGCTTGACATCCGCAATGCTGCTTGGAGCGAATATGAAAGGCATGCTGATCCTCGAGTTACAGTCGGCAGTGATTCAAGAAGGTCTGAGGTCAGTAAACACCCACATCTCGACATTTTAGTGAAACACTGACAGTTCTTAGACTCTCATACGGCCTCTCAACCCGTCTTGCACGAATTGCTCCCAACGAAATTCTTCAGTACGAAGAGTACTTTATCCCAGCCGGTGTAAGTCGTCTCCTGAACGTCTCCTTTTAACATATTGATGGAGGAAATAGACTCCTGTAGGCATGACTTCAATAATGATGCATCACAACGAGACGATTTTCCCAGACTCATACACTTTCACGCCAGAGCGCTGGGTGGATCCTGATGCTGCCAAGAAGCTCGAGCGATATATGGTTACGTTTACGAGAGGAAGCCGACAGTGTATTGGTATGAAGTAAGTGATACAAAATGCCCTCCTACTTTTCGTCGCAGAACTTCTTCAAGTCTTCTTGAGAGATGACCGCTGGGCACTTTCAAGAAACAGAGAACTAACATATCCGCAGTCTAGCAAAAGCAGAGCTCTTCCTCACGATCGCAAGTGTCTTCCGGAGATATGACCTAGAACTATTCGACACAATTCGGGAGCGGGATATTGATCTGGCATATGATGGATTTTTGCCACAGCCAGGTCCAGAAGCAAAGGGTGTGCGAGTCGTTTTCAAGTAAAAGGAATGAGAAACGGACCGAAATGGTACAAGGTGTGATGATATACATCATAGGGATTTATGGTTATAGCCCCATATGGAGAGCAAAGTTATGCAGAACTCAACCGATTGTTGCTCTATTAGGGTGTCTGAAAGTGGTTAGCCAGTCGGATTCGGACAGTGAAATCGAGTCGGGGCTCGGATGAATAGAACAATACTATTTTCTCACACGGCTTACCCACCATTATACGAATAAGCCCATAGCTTGTGATCATACTGAATTGCCTCCAGTCCATCCAGTATGTCAGCAATGCGCTGGATCGGCTGATGCCATGTAGTCAGACACCGCCAAGCACGTGTTCGTCCCCTGAATATATTCCATTCTGTATATCATCACAGATCTTCACCATCTGCTTTCCTCTTCCACAGTACAGCAGCAGCCATCGATCAACAACCTCGAAGCAAACGCTCACACCAGCTTCAAAAAATGTCCTGCCCATTCTGTATGATCGCATCCGCTACCCCACCATCAAATGACCCCGCAATCGTCAACTCACCCCGCGGATCCGCATACCCCGTTCTGTCCACACCCATCGTCGTTGCATTCTTGGACATTGCTCCCCTATCACCAGGTCATGTACTCGTCTGTCCAAGGAGACATGCGGTGAAGTCTTCGGAAATCACGGTCGTTGAATCAGCGGCGTTGGGATTCTGGTTGCCCGTGCTGACGAGAGCTGTTTTGAAGAGTGTGGGGACGACGCCGGAAGAGGCGAGTTGGAATATTCTGCAGGCGAATGGTATGTATCCACAATTAGTCTGCATGCTCCCTCCTCTGTATCCAACTTTTGAGTGAAGACAGACATTGAAAGTGAAACAGGCACGGAAAGTGGCCAAACAGTACCTCACTCACATTTCCACATCATCCCACGGTTGGGCATGCCTCGTGATGCAAGCGATATCACAGATGCGGAGAGGAAGAACATTGTTCTTGGGGAAGGACCAAGGGAGAAATTGAATGCGGACGATGGTCAGAGAATCTCGGAGGGTATCAAGAGTGCTTTGCACGCGGAGATTGAGAAGCTGAAGGCCGGAGGGGAAATTGCAGGTGTGGGAGGTGCGCTGAGTGTTGAGATAGGTGGGAATGGATTGAAATTGTGATTTGAGCATGCCTAGTTAGGGAAGTAGGGACGAGTGGTCAAATGCGTATGGTGAACTCGATCTAGAATCCTTGTCTGATTGTGAGAGGGGTGTGCTTAAGCATGAGACCGGCCTGAGACCAGAAGGAAAGAGGCGAGGTGATGCTGGGTGGCATCGATGATGACGAGGAAGGGATGCAGTCCAGCTATCGCTCGAGCGGCTGTACTGAGACTCGAAAGTCTGGGATCTCGGCTGTCAGTTGAGATGGAAACAACAAGGAAGGCACACTCGACTTCAGGACGATTAGCGTCGGTATAACCCTCCCCCCCCCCCCCCCCCCCCCGCCCCCCCCCCCC
>JAFJYH010000400.1:0-35970 GCA_017365405.1 Cadophora malorum | reverse complement strand
CACCCACCCTTCTCTCCCTTCCCTCTCTCTTCACCACCCCGTCACGCAACCACGCCCCCACCGAATCAACCGCCAAATTCCTCAATAGCATCAACCCCCACTTCTCCGCCGTACAGCACAACCTCAATCTCACAGAGCAGAATTTCGTAACTTGCGCGTTAAATGCCGGATCTGCAGTTGTGCGTGTTAAGGGAGGGAGTTTGCCTGTGTAGCACCAGTGGATTAGGAGGTCCCAGGCGGTAGGGTCGTCGTTTGGGAGGGTGACTGTTGTGATTGATGGGGAGTTGAATAGGAGGGTGAAGGAGTGGGCGGCTTGGAAGAGCATGGTGGAGGGGATGTGGAAGAGGCGGGTGTTGGGGTGGGTGCCAATGTGGAGGGTGAGGATTGTGGAGTTGAGTTTTCTGGATGAGGAGGGTGGTTAGAGTTGATTATTGAACTGGTATGGAATTGGCAGGAGATAGACGGGGTAGGAGAAGGGGGTAGAGACTGGATTTGTGTAAAGGTGTGTACGCACTCTAAATAGCAAGGAGGTCCAGGTTTATCAGCAGGCCAGTAACATGGTCCGTTGTATGGTAGCGTGCTGGCCCAAGAACCAGCGCTCTCGTTCCCATCTCTGGCTTGAGGTCCTTGTTGACGCTGTCGCTTAGGATATGGACCGCCTCGATGCATGTTCCCATCATCTTCGTCCCTCGCGTGTCCTGATGCTTGATATCGCCTCAACGAATGACTTGGTAATCTCTGAGTCTCATAAGCTTGATTGAACTGGTATCGATTGCTGCATTGCTGCATTGCTTCGCTATACAGGAGTTCTTGGTTTGAAATATACTTCGAACAGTAAGTAAGTCTGAACTAGGACGATTGAGAGAGTGCATTGGAATTTGAGGTTGGGAGACAGTGTCGAAGCACGATAGTTCAACATTTTTAAAAGCTATGAAGCACTGTGACACAGCCCATTAGACTCTGTCGGCGTAGCCGCAGGGGGAGATGTAATGAGTAGCACAGGATCACTTGATGGAGTCGCTGTGCAATTCAAATAAGCCTGCAAGTCTAGAAAGAAGAGTGCAATTGTGCAGAAAAGGCAAAAGTGGATGAAATTGTACATACACAGAGAACGATCTTGCGGAATTGAGGTGTCTAACTTTCACAGCAAATACTTGTTATGTAAGGAATGGTCGGAAAAGCGCGCAACCTTGGGCACCACAGCTCACTGTTGCTCAGGTTCCGCCACGTTCGCACTAAATAAACAAGATCTTTACTAATCATTGCTGTTTCCAGGCCCGAACCTAATCATACAATATCATCATTCATCAGTTCCCTCGGCATCTGCCGATCTCTCTTCTCATCCTTCTCAATTTCCAATCATCTCTCTACAAAGCAGGAAAGTTCCTCAAGAAGTGACTCGGGCACTCATAACCACCCGGGTTGTAATCCAAATACTTCTGATGATACGTCTCCGCATCCCACCACTCTCCCGCTGGCAGGATCTCCGTAACAACCTTTCCCTTCCACCACTTCTCATTAACCAACTTCGTTACTTCCCTCGCCACACTCTCCTGCTCAGAGTTATGATAGAAGATTCCACTGCGGTATTGGGAGCCTCTGTCTGGGCCTTGCTGGTTTGATGTCGTAGGATCGTGCATCTTGTAGAAAAATTCGAGGAGTTGGCGATATGATACTTTTGCTGGGTCATATGAGACTTGGAGTGCTTCGGCATCTAATCATTCATCCAGTCAGTCATGAGTCCCAATCCAAAAACCCAACTTCCTGTGGCAAAACGAAAGAAGAAAGGTATACATACGTCCCGTACTCCCCGAACACACAGCCCTGTAACTCGGACTCTTCATATCACCGCCAATATACCCAACTCTCGCATCATACAGTCCCTTTCCCTTGAACTCTTTGCGGAACATGTGCTCGACACCCCAGAAACATCCTGCTGCGATGGTGGCTAGTTGTGCGCCTTCGGGAGAGGTGATGGGTGCGCTTTCGCCGAGGCCGAGACTGGTGCTTGCGCTGAAGGGGCGGATGAGGCGGTTGAGGAAGCCGGGCATCGTGAAAGCCATTAGGAGGATTGCGAGGGAGAGGAGGAGGATGGT
Source organism: Cadophora malorum (assembly GCA_017365405.1). NCBI lineage: Eukaryota > Fungi > Ascomycota > Leotiomycetes > Helotiales > Ploettnerulaceae > Cadophora > Cadophora malorum. The sequence continues at coordinate 33,874 of JAFJYH010000400.1, read as the reverse complement.
GCGGGGTGTTGGGGGAGGCAGATTGGTTTCTTTTTGTGGTGAGTTTGCTTCGTGAAGCCGGTATTGCTCTTGATCCTGGATTAGGCGTGAGTGCTGAGGTTGAGTGTTGTGGTGTTTGTAGATATGAGGAGTGATTGAAGTGGAGGGGCGAGCTCGAGATATTTATGAAGCTCTATTTGCGCAGGGTCGCTTTCTCGGATGCATTGCATCAAGTCGTCATGGAGGGGTTGCAGGGATGGAACGCACCGCTGACAAATGAGAGGCCGAGGTCATCCTCATCCTCAGCCACATTCAATTGGATTTGATTCCACATCCGCGATTCCAAATTCTTTCCTTCCACATCCTTCACTCGGCTCCAATATCTCCAACATATCCAACGCGGTACAAAGTTCGCTGACTTTTGTCAAGACACAATTTGAAAATTCACAGCTGCGATGTGACAGCATAGACGCAACTCCTGATGATGCTGAGATAAAGCTGTTTGGAAACAGTTCTCCCCGGTCAGGTGACTTGCAACATTGCACTTGCAATCTTGAATCTTCTCCATCTCTACAATGCTCCATTGAGTTGTGCTTTAGTCCAACAGCTATCGTCTTATTACTTTCCTGGTTACTCCACGGTTGTTGTTGTTTTGCAGAGTCAATCACTGCTATCTGGATGTGTCCGGCACGTCAGTCTGCCCGAAAAAGATCGTCCGGAGAGTTCCCTCAGGATAATGGGCTCTTCTGTGCCCTTTTTTTCTGTTCGCACTCTTACTCAGTAGAGATCATCTTGAAAAGAGCCTCTTTTTTTAGATGCAGCCTTGCTTCTTTCAGTTGCAAAGTATAGGTGGTGTTTGCTTGAAGCGAGGCAAGAAGGTGGTCAACGACTTGACTAACCAGCATTGGGGTCTTGAGCGCGAATTGAGCCAATCTTTCTCATTGCCTTCATCCTCACGTCTTGAACTTGTTGTGACTTGTTGTCACTAAGTTAGTGTCAAGCAGAGTTTGTTCAAGTGACCGGCTCGCATGCGACATCCACAAGGATAGTCAACAATTTGACAATAGCCGATTTGGTCACAGAAGCTATTCACACGCGAACGCCAGCTACTTATTACAACTGGTATTTGCTTAATGGCTGCGTCTGATTGGTATATATATCGCTCCTATGCACCTAAAACGGGTCCGTTTACGGCTGCGAGGGCAATCAATGTATCGGATTAGGAATATATATTCGATCAATCTTCGGGATGAATCATACTGGTCGCCGTGTTCATTCAACGACATGCGACACGCTCACTCTCGCTTACGGCGCGTCCTCGCGGTCTGTCATTGAGAAATATGTATATATACACGTTTGTTTCTGTCTTGGTCCTCGGCTCCTATTGCCATCCACATCTTCGAAGTGTCTGTCCTCGACAGCGACATTTGCCTTCCCTTCTACATACCCTGGTCTGCTCTCGAGCTTCTCTTCACTTCACAGCAACATCACAGCAAAACCACCCCCATCAACTTCACATCCTTTTACACTCAACATGGACTCTTCCCAGAGATCTGTTCGTTGCAACGCACACAACCGCAACGAAGTCTCTCAGGTCGAGGAGAGCGACACTAATTCCAACAATGAGCCAGCTGGCGCAAAGAATCCTCTTGGATTCCTTGACCTGCCCTACAGTAGGACTTGAAAAGACCCTAAGTATCACTTCATCTTGCTAACAAATCAGAGATGTCCGGTTTATTATTTACAAGATGTGTTTCGTTCGTCCGGTAGGCATTGCACCAGCTGTCAACCGATACAGACGTCGACTTCGCCGCAATGACAAGCCTCGACCAGGTGATGGCGAAGTTTGGCGCAAATACTCAGTCTACCGATACCAATGGGAGGGATGCCGCCAAAAGCTTCCTCAATGGAGTACACATGGTCTCCCTACTCGCAACGGTATGATCGATGAGATTGAGATACATGGAAGGGAGTCGCCATCACCTGAGCAACAAACCATGTCCTTAATGGACCGACGCTGGGCCGCGCTGCCGGAGACAGGTGTAGCAACAGCAGAACACAGCGCTGTCAAGAATTCAAGCTACCTGTGCGGCAATGGATTCTTTATGATCTGAACCACACAGGCTTTCTACGTCTCCGGCTTTACCGGAATTCGACAGCTCAGAACCTACAAGCAAGTCCGAGACGAAGGAACGGACGTCTTGTACGGCCACAACATCTTCTACTTTGACGCCGATGTTTGTCAGAGATACCGTGATATGCAGTGTGATACTGATGAGCTCTCTGGTGCTCCTTCCAGACGGCAAATTACCCAACGAGGAGCAGATCTCAGAGGCTATCGAGAATCTCTTCAACAAGAAGTTTCGACATTGCAAATCCGTTTGGTACGATGACTTTCTACGCTTCTGTGTTGCCATTGGCCCTTACAACGCTGCTCGACTGAAGTCCATCGACATCTCCGGAACTTTCGAAGTCGCAGGTACATGGTTCCGCCGCGTCAGCTTTGCCAAGATTCTCCCTGTCTACACCACGATCATGAGCGGTGTATGCAACAGCTTGACTAAGATCACTTTGCACAAGGAAGGTGGCGATGACACTTGGGGCTATGACTACAACGAGAACGACTACGACGAGAATGGCGACGAGATCGAAGGACTTGTCCGCAAGACGGATGATGAACGCATAAGCGATGCAGTAGAGAAGCTCATGAAGGAACTTCCGCAGCTAAAGCAGTTGCAACTCCGCGGTCCTGGGAACGGAAACCGACACGCCATCAATGCTGTCGTGAACTCAGGTCTTTACATGAATGAGGGATGGGAATTGCAACGAAGTGGGTTCAGTTTGTGGAGGATCGAGCTGAGAGCAGCGAATCAGCGAGTCAAGATCTCACTGCCTTTGCAGAAACTGGACATGTGGAGGAACGTGACCTCATTTCTGCTGTGAATCCTGTGGAGACCGAGACCAATCAGGAGGTCAGCCATCTGGCCGATCAAGTAGCCTCCACTGACTTGTGATGGTTTCTCCATAGTCTCTGCCTCAAGTCGACAATGTGGCTTTGCTGAATGGATTTCGACTCACCTGTTCCTCAAGTCTACGATCTCCTATCATGACACAAAGGCTCTTCTGCCTTTTCACGACAATAATTTCCAGTCCACGAATATCTTTCGACTTCCACGAGATCCGAAAACCAAGATGGAAACTCCTGGCAGATGGGCCGAATGGCAGCAATGGAGGATGACTCGGTCAATAACTTTCACCAAAGCGCCTTTTCACTTTTCGCTTTCTTCAATGCATGCTTGTCACCTTGCCCCTAGCCAGAGTTTTCTGCTCCGAGGCTGAGCTTGGTTGGACTTCTTGGGATTTGGTTATCTTGGCGACTTTGGTCCTCCTTCAGGAGTAGATAGAGAACTCAATATGAACTTCATTGCGAATACAGAGCAAATTCAATAAGTCGTACTGTGAGACCCTACCGCTGTTCACGTACTACTTACACATCGATGACCTTGGGTTCTAGGCGATATATCTTCGTCACGTGGTGTTTACATCCCAAACTGAGATATATTACGCCTCGAAAGGTCGCCAGACTGAGCCAGGAGTCAGCACCTCCGTGCCCGACAGATTTCTCACTTATTTTTGGGCGCACTTCAACTTCATGGGAGTTATAGAATTAGTATATGCTTCCGTCTTGTCCACCGCATGCAAATTTAGAGCTTTTGGCTTTACTTCACTTCACAACTTGACCTTCACGGGACTTATTTCTGTATTCTCCTGTCCTAAACCAGATGTGCAGCAACTTGGCAAGCTTGACTCTCGACCAGTCTTGGGGTGTAAAACAAGGAGACTTACATGAGCAAGAAGCCCTGAAGAACATCTTGTCAGCACGTTGGACTTGGGCAGTAGACGGCGTTGAATCGGGCGACGAGAGAATTTTGGCAATAGTGGAGGGCGTTGTGAACGGGCTGCCAAGTCTTCGCCGTCTACAATTGGGAGATTTTGAGGATCCGGTCAGAGACCCGACGGATGAATCTGATGAGGAGAGGAATGATGGATGGGGTGTGGTCGTCAAGTCGTCTCGGTTCGTTCGAGACCGAGAGAGGAAGAAAGCCTCGGAAGATGAGAAAAGAGTCAACGTTGGAGAGAAGGTCGAGGCGAAGTCCACTCCCGACAGACGATTCAGTCTCAGACCGGTACACGTTACAACTCGAATGGATGATTACTAAGACGGAGTGGATGGCTGATAGATTGACCTTCTAGGAAAGACTGGAGCTTTTGAAATCGGTACTGGGGAGTCTGCGGAACCAAAGAAGGGTATGAACTCGGACGCCTTTCTGATCTCGGATGTCCATAATTGTAGTGGAAATAAAGTCGAATGAAAATTCCTAGCAATATCTCCAGAACTCGGAATATCATGATGTAACAAGCCTGGGACTCCATGCTAATCAAAACTGCCCGTGCATATCGTGTTTGGCCCGGTATCTTGTCTCCCGCGCTTAATAACATGCAATCATACACTTGAGTCAATACTTGACTTAAAGAACGGAAGGAAAGTATATCGTAATATCATGAGCGCAAAAGCACCGAGATCATGTGTGCCCTTACACAAAGATGGTGCGTGAAAATTGTTCTTCTACCTCCACCTAAGCCAGCTTGCCTTCGCCGTGTTCTGATTTCTTCTCTCGCCAAGCAATCGACACAAGATTGAATGTTGCTCTCGCGATGTTATCATTCGAATAATTTCATCCACGCTCAGCCGCGATGTCAGGTTGCTGTCCTTGATTGAGGGGTCAAGAGGGGTCTCCAGATCAGCACCTGCCTGCACCAGGTACTTGAGGGCCAAGAATTTCTGCTCATCCATCTCTATCATTGTCCTGGGATCACTTTGGACTGACTGGGCAAGATGTATCAAGAACAATTTCCATGGCGTCGGTTTGGCATCCAAGTAATACCCATGGTCTGAAAGGTAATTTGGATCTGCGCCATGATCCAGAAACGCTTTCACCATGTTAGAGTTCACTTGAGCTTCAACTGGCGGAATCAATGTCGATTCAAGCAAATTCGCCATCTCAAGCGGCCCCGGAATCAGATTAGGACAGTGTTTGAACCGCCAACTGAGATACCCGACAAGCCGACACCGAATCATCAGCTCAAGGAACGTCGATGTCGTTTCGCCCTTCTCGATCGATCGTTTCTGCCACCACCAGAAGGTTCTACCCTTTCGTTGGCATACGACTTTTTCAAGCTCGTTAATATACATTCCAAGAACATCGTTCTTCGCAACTTCGTACAATCTGACTTCTTCAAGGAATTTCAGAACAAGATCATGAATTAAGCCACCTTCTTCCCAGAACGGACCCATCTGGTGAAATTTGATCCGAGCCAGGAGAATCTCGCAGATTGTCTTCTGTGGATTGAACGGACTTCTGAGCCGTTGAGTCAGGATTTCTCGCGCCTCCACTCCACAGACGTAATTCCGGATCGAGTTGTGAGAGAAGGTGACAAGCTCTCTTGATGAATTCTCGCTAGGGGGAACAACTTCCAGAATGCCCCTGCATAGGGACAAAATTATCATTTTGGTCAATCGGCCCCGGCTTTCCACCTCTTTCTGGTCCATGGGCATTGCTGGTCTTCTCAGCACAAAGTCAGGATCTGATTCATCCAGAAATGAGAAGGCCAGAACATTCAGTGGTTCCTGAGCTTGGCTGGCAATTAACAATATCCTTGCCTGTCGATCTTGAAGCTCGTCCTGTACGCCATTCAAGATGTGGAGAAAGAGTCTAGCTAAGTCGGTCGGGAACTCTTTCAGTCTTGCCAACAAATCTCCCAAGTCATCTGGAATCTCCATGCCGCTCAGCGCAGCAGATAAAGCTAGGTATATCCATGTGAAACTCCCTCTCGATGCCATTCGAATATACTCGAAGACTTTATCATGCCCAAATGGGTCAGCACATTGATGTTGCACTATCCAAGAGTTGTCAGCCAGCTTCTTGCTGATGTGTTTATGGATGCTGGGGATGGTATAGTCAGGCGGGTGAAGTCTCCGACTTTGATCGAAGCCCGAGGCATTCGAATTCATGCTGTCGAGTCGACTGGTAATACAAAATTTGAGGCATGGAGATGTGGAAAGATGTTTTAAGAGCGCCAAAGTTCCCCTCTCATAGTCTTTATATTGATCCAGGCCATCAATGAAGAAGCAGAAGCTGGTATCGAAGTGGCCCAAAAGCGCAAGTGATTTAACCGCATAGGAGAGATCTTTCCGAGTGATTGAGTCTACACCCGGAGGTCTGCTCCACGTCCTCATCATATATACCCATTGATCAGGGAAAGCTACTGCTACCAACTCGAGATGTCGTTTCGATATCTGGCATACAATGGTGTTGAGAAGATTGTTGATTGAGTATTGTGTCCTTGTATGCGGGTTCTGCGAGACGCAGAAAATATCAACGAGTGGCAAAATCCCCGACCATGTCAAGAGCCTGTCTTTGGCTTTTGTACAGCTCGAGAGGTGTCTTATGAAGGTGGACTTGCCACAAACCAGGCCACCTGATATCCAAAAGATCCCCCCACCATTCTCGAGCCATTCGCTGAAGTGTTCCGGTACTGAACAAGTTTTGAAGGAGTTGCAAGTCGAGCCCGAGGCTGATGAATTTGAGTCCTTCCTCCCGCCTCTATAATCGTGCCCAGTAGATACGAGACTCTTGATGATTTCGAAGTCTGCTGCATAGCATATCGCCTGCAGCGCACTATCGGAAAAAGCAAGTACGATGTCGCCTGCCGTCATGCCCCCACTGACCGTGATTGAGCTACCCATCCATCCTCGAGAAGAACACACGCCAGATTGAGCGCCTTGTGACTGAAAAGAAAGATTGTGGAAAGCGATCTCTGTGCTTGTAACGAGTTGCTGTAGCTCCTTGGATCGATTGATGTTTAACCGGCGCGAAGTTTCGGCGAGCTGCTGAAGCCTTTCCCCGAACGCGATCTTCTGGGAACTTCGGATTCATCAATCAGCCAATGTTACGCAAAAGGAACATTACTATTACCAGATATATGATCCCAGATAATCGTCGATCTGACGCTCGAGCTCCTGCAGACGCTTCTCGAGCCCATGGTTTTCGCCATTCTCTCCACCAATATCCTTCGTCGCACAAAGAGCCTCGTGCTCCCTGGTCCCAGCATTCAATCGCGTTTTTTCGATGGATCCCTTGAAGTGCTTGTGTAACCAGAGACACTCCTCGCAAAACCTATTTATCACTCCATATTGTATCTTGGGACCGTGGTCGCGACCAAAGGGCGAGGAATTTGCAAGTCGACTAGATCCATAGTTGGCAGATATCTCTTCGATGATTGCGTCAAGTTTAACGATATCATGGCATAGATCCGTTGAATCCTGGATAGTTTTGAGACCTGGAATTATGTCTCGTGCCGACATGACGAAACGAACGATGGATCCAGCGAGGACGAGACACTGCAAGATGTCCATTACTTCCCTCGTGCTGTCAATGTTGTGTCTAGGGTACGTACCACTGTCGAAGCACCCAAACAGCGAGATCGAAAGCCCATATTCGCAGCTAATTGATAGCCAGACGGGTTGGACGAGCCTTCAGGCTATTAGGCCATCTTTGGTGTGGCCCACCAAGTCAAATCTGGGTGGTTGAAGTGTATTTCGGCCATTTCTAACCAACGGGATCGGTCTCCGGTGTTCCTTTGCATATGTATATGCATGAACTTGATGTAGGTTGGACGAGATAGTTGGGACTTTTTCTCCAAGTTTTCGTTTGAAAGAAATAATCAAATCTCGAACATTCACAACGAGCTGCGAAGACAAGTCTGATTGCCAGTCAGCCGTCAAATTGGCCTCAGGTATCGTCAGAGATCATCAAACCCTGACTAGGCCGACGTAGCAGGATACAGTCTGACATGGATGAGACCTTCGTGCTGGGCTTGACATTGGCGATGACAGTGGACGGATATATCCAGTGAAAACCACAGTACAAACTTTCGAGATGCGATCCTTGTGAATAATGCATATCAGCCAAAGTTCATATTCGCTGTTTACCGCAGTATTTACGGGCTCTGAGGGAGCTGTTGCATAACTCGAGTGCATTTATCAACTACGCGACGACAGATTGCGCAACTTTATACAAACTACTCGGAAGAGATGGTAAGCATTCACTTGCCACTGGATATGACAGCAGCAGCGAATCCAGCTTCGAAACACCTGGTAAGATTAGAGTTCTCCAGGCTGCGGTAGTGACGTGATGGGAGATTTATACATGGTCTTGCATTCAAGAGGTAGAATTATGCCGTCAACTCAAGCTAAAACACAGCCCTCGCGACCCGATCAAATACGAATCAAGATCGGATCAACGAGTTACTATTATCACTTTAAACAAATTCAAACAAATTGAGGTTCCGATGTACATATTAGATTAACGCAGTGTTCCAACAAGATCCTTCTACCATCTTTATAAAACACTGCCAACTCTGAAGCATCATGAACTCCGGAGCGAATTCCCATTGGTGCTGCTGCACTACCATGCGATGATCAACAATCTATCGAGAGATAAAAGGAATCAATCCAAAGCCATTGGACATTGATTGGGCATCAACGATGCCTGGCATCACAGTGTGGCGCGACGCCACAATCCAACAGCCCCTTTCTTCCTCAGAGGTCTCGCTTAACCCCCCCGCCCCACTTTCAGCTCCGGCAAAACTCCAAACAAAACAAAAAAGACAACAAAAAATAAACCAGAAGTCCCAGAACCACGAAAAAAAAAATTAAGACAAAAGCAGAAGATGAAGAAACATCAGAAAGTCAACATAGCAAAACTCCGGGGCCGCGCATCTACCCCCTAAGGATAGCCTTCTGCGGCTGTCCCATAGAAACCATGAGCCCAGGTCATGATTTTGAAGAAGCTCGCTCGCATCTACCGAAACCTTTTAAGAGCGGCGCTCTCGTAGAGAATGGGCGACTGATGCTATGCGTAACATTTACTTAATTGAATAATCGTAGTGTAAAGGTATTTGCAAAAAGCGGGTTGTGTCATCAATGGAATTTTTCGCGATAGCGTCAATAACGCTGGGAATTTTAGAGGTCGCGATCCAATAAGGTGGGGGAGCGAGGGCCTCACCTTTGGGACGCGATGGGATTGGAGGTGCGGATGTCGCATTCGTATGCACTGATTCATGCTAACGAGATGCTTTCATGAGGGGAGTTCGCCCCGTCGATGCGTTGAGGGAGAACAAAATCTAGGACAATACCACAATTCCGCGCACCTTTCATGACTTTCACACAGGACAAACATCCGAAGCCATTTGAAATGTAATTATCCCCCATTCCACTGAAGAAATAATGCTATTCACAAACACCTCCCGTAGCCTATGATAGATATGATACTAAACAAACAAACAAACATCCTCCCCTCACGCCATCTGAAGCCTCGACCAATTACCGACGCCAGAACTCGCGACGCCACTACTTCTCCTTGCTGATTTTCAAGCATGAGGAAGAAGCCAGGAACAAGAACTAAACAGGATACAGAAAGGTCATTATCATAATACTTGCAAAACCAAACGCTCCAATGCAATGAATGCGAAACTCCCCCAAGTCCCTCGCTCAATATTCATACAACACCTCGACCGCACCACGACCATTCTCTGCTTTCAACACCAACAATCATCTCCATCCACCTTTCCCCACAATACCCGCAACGCTCTCTCTAGCCTTCGGTGTACCGCCAATCGTACCCGTAAGTCTAACCGCAGCACTCGCCATAGTGCCACTAACCTGTCTTCCTTCGCCAATAGTAGTGCGGCGCATGTGGTTCTTCACAACAGGTGCAGTTCTTGGGCTGAGGACACTAGCAGAGAACGAAGATTCCTTCTGGCTGTTAACCATTCGGCGAGCGTGGCTGGCGGTGAAGAGCTTGTTCTCGTTAGGTGGTGAGCCGGACATGGTAGCTGCTGTCGGACTTCTGGCGCGTCGGTGGGTGCGGGTTGCGGAGTCGTGGACGTTGGATGTGCGTGAGATGGAGCCGGAGCGTTTGAGGGCCTTGCTGATCTTGGCGCCTTCGATTTTGTCGACTTGCCAGTTGCTTTCTCCTTCTGAAGATGAGTTATTGCCGCTGTCTGTAGGAGTGATGTTGTTTTTGGCTGCTTGCATGATGTTGAGCGATGTGCGATTGAGGGCGCTGGAGGCTTTAATATCACGCAAGGGTGATTGATCATTGTCCGACGAAGAGAGGTTGGTGATGGTAGGAGGTGGAGGTGATCCTTCTGATTTCTTTGCTAAGAATCCAGCTTGGAATCGATTGACCTTGGGCTTGATCTCGAATGATGGCTCTGGAGCTTGCGGAATTGGTGATGAGCCTAGGGAGTCGTTTGAAACATCTTCGGAAAGGTATGATGGAAGCGCAGGCAGTGCAACATTCTGCTCTGCTGACGAGACCTCGGGAGTTGAGTTCTGCTTCTGTGGGGTCTTCTCAAATTCTGCGAGGGCACCAGAATCCGTATCATCGCGCCATCTAACGCTGCGCTTCTTGGGTGTGAAAGATATACCCTTCTTACCCGCGACAACCTTTCTTCGGCGAGGCGAGGACTTCATTGGTGACGAGAAGACTTGTGGTGCTACTGCAGCTAGGGGTGGCATGGCAATTGGTGCTGCTTGTGAAGGCGCATGAGCTGGCTTCTTGCGCTTTGGCGTACCACGTTTCGTGGGAGGGAACACTTCAACAACTTTCAACGATCCGTCTGGCTTGATAACATGCGAAGCTGCGGTAGTTCCTGCCTGAAGTAGTCGTCTGAGAACTGTCTTCGCATGCTGCACAGCGTCTTGTTCACTCATGCTGAGGATATCATTGAGAGAAGAGATCATGTCAAATTGGGCAGATAGTAGAATCTGCATGATCTCCGCGTCGCCGCTCTTGTCTTGCTCGATTACTTCCCTCAGAGCGTCTCTGACTGCATTGGCCTTCAAGAGCTCTGCTTCGCGTCCCAGGCTTGCAGCTTCAACTCCATCCGCCCCGTCAGCCTCAGCAAGTGACCGAACACTATTTTGGAGAGCTGAGTCAATTGAACGCTCCCAGTTGATCTTCTCCAGACGCTGGTGGTAGTGTTGTCTACTATTCTCAAGTTCGACCAAGATTCCACTGGCAGTCTTCCGCATTGCTACCAGACTTGGCGGCATATCTTCATCCTCTCGGGTTTCGCAGATGTTGTCAAAAGCGCCGATCCAGGATGACAACAAGCTAATCCGACGCTCGATTTGGCGGAGCTTCTTCATGTTTCCAACCTTTTCTTGGCGCTCTGGAGCTGAATGTTCGAATGCCGCACGAATTCTCATGATTCCGTCCCTTGCAATTCCGTCACGCTTCTCGCTCTGCTTCTTGAATTTGACAAACGCCGCACCTTCCGAGTCTTTTTGTTGTGCTCGCAACTCGTTGATCAAGGCCATTTGCTCGTCAATCTTCACTAAGAAGTCCTTGACGTGTCTGTTGACATTGTATACGTTCCTTGTAACCTTAGTCTGGATGTTCTTGGCTCGATTGGCATATCTCAGGGTGTTTTGTGTTTCGTCGAAGTGAGCGCTTGAAGGACTCACACAGACAATCATGACTGTTTTGCAGTTACCGCCAAGAGAGAATTTGAGGAGTCGTGTAAGCTTCGAATTTCGGTATGGAACGTGGTTCTTTTTCCTGGGATCGCAAAGCGCGTTGATACAGCTACCGAGCGCCAGAAGAGACTTGTTGATATTGGCTCCTTCCAGCAATCTCTCCCCACGATTCTTTGTAGCACTCGCACGTTCGCTTCCTGCCAAATCGATAATGCTAAGTGTGGCCATAGTATGGGGTTCATTGACATCCGCATTTCTGTCTTTTTGAGCGAGATTGATCTGGAGTACGGCATGAGATCTTGAAGATGTCGCGTTTGCTTCTGTTGGCGAGATGGTTCGATATTCGTTGCCCTTGACAATCATGTCCATTACCTCCTGGACATCCTTGGGGTGATGGCTGGATAGCCCAGCCACAGACACTGCTTGGTTGGCATCCTCTCGTAACATCAGTCCCTGCTTACTGCCTCCAGGTACCAGTAAATCGCGAATTGTTTCGTTGTAGATTTCGAGGTACGAGAGCGAAACTTCGGTGTGTTTCTCGTCGCTCTTCTCCGCAATCTTCTCGAATAACTCCTGCATGGTCAAGAAGATGATTCCAGGTTGCTGCGCTGTTCCAGTAATCGTGTGTGTTTTACCGCAACCAGTTGCTCCGTATGCAAAAACCGTGGCATTGTACCCTTCCATAACACTGTCCAGTAGACCTCTAGTTGTTGCTTCGTAAACCTCGCCTTGCGTTGTGTTATCGTCGAAGACTCGATCGAAACCGAAGGTTTGGTCCTTTGATCGTTTGCCCATATTTGAAACCATCGACCGGCCAAATTTCTGAATTGGATTATCCTCTGGAGGGTCAAATATTCTGGCAGGGTCAGTCTCATCCAGCTTTCCGTGTAAACAAAACATACAAGCATTTGTCGTCCAGAACTTTGATCACTGGTCGGATCCCCTTTCCTCCTAATCTTGGTGCTGGAGCTCCAGCAAGAGATCCATCTCCCAGAAACATCGTCCCATCTTCGCATTTTGTTCTACACACAGTCAGATCATGTCTTGCGATGCTTGGAAGTTGGAATGCCTACACTTGCGCAGCTTCTCGAATCGTGAAAGGTCGAACTCGTACTGTTCAATGTTAGCATTGAAAGGCATTTCAAGCCTGAGACACATACCTGCGACCGAAATCGACGACGCTCCTGGGTCTGCAAGAGACATTGTGTACTGTATTTAAGATTGCCGGTCTACTCCCATCAACAAACGGCTCATAAACAAAGTCGCGCAAGCCCTTAGTCCAGTGCAGAGTCAAAGCAGAAGTTTCGAAGGCGTGTAGAGTCAAATTTCCGAGAAAAGAATGAAAGCTCCGAAATGGTCGTCGGCGTTGTCGTGGTTGTCGTTATTTGCTTGCAGATTGATTGCAGATTGTCGGTGACGATGTTTTGGCATTATTTGCTTTCGGCATTGTTGCCGTGGAAACCGCGATCGTGCTAGCGCTCTTTGCGGAAAGTGGCCGCCTTGGCGAAACGGGGAGGTGAGACCTACCAAAACTCCCCTCCAACGAGTAGGAGAATCTCAGATTCCTCAATTGAAGTATCAACGTTTTCATCCCTGAGCATCGCGAACCCTGAATTACATCTAAGAGATCATCAAGACTACAAGAATAGTTTGACGTTGATGCAATAATTTCTAGCTATACACTCATTTTACTTGATAATACAATGCCAGCCAGAACCTCCTTGACTCTCAATCATACCATTCCCAGTGTTACCACCCATTTTGCCCATCCATTACCTGTTATTAATTATAATTGTAATACATACAAAGGTCGCAAACGCCAGACACTGCCTTACAATCTCGCAACTGAACTCAATATGAAATCTTAGCGCTTGGGTATCAGGAAGGAACTCGGTCCTTGTGACGCCGCGCCACCAGCCAACCATCCATGATACGCCTTTGAGACCACTATTAAATATCCTCCAAAATAATGATAACATCTTGAAACTCCAATGCAAATTCACAAATGTGAACCCCAAACCAAAATAATTATCCGGATCCAGGACCCATTCCCTGTCCTGGCTCCAAGAAAGTACTCTGCGGCCAAGTATTGATTCCTCCATGCAGATGGCCCATCTGTGGATCGAATCCAAGAACAGGCTGTAAGCCATTCATATCAGGTATGGTAGTTTGAGCACCATTAATACCTGCAGCATTACCCCGAGCACCCAGTTGAATTAGAGCGCTTGCGCTGTATCGATCTTGAGGCTCGACTTGCCCAATGCTGTGAGTCCATTGCTGCCATGCCTGTGCACCTGGAGGGTTGATAGACATCGATCTTTGCCATTGATTGTTTTGCTGTGGTTGACTTGGCGTCATTTCAAACCCTCCCACGAGAGGTGCTTCAGTGTTGCCTGTTGGGTAGTTGGCGAAGGCGTTAGAGTTGTCGTGAGGCGCATAGGAGATGGCGGAGGGTGTCTCGGCATATGTCGAGTATACTGTTGCAGCTGGATATGGAGTCGTCTGGTGAGACATCTGTCCTTGAGAGTATTCTACTGACGTCACTCCATTCGAAGAAGGGTTCTGCTCGAGACCGTAACCTGGCAAGGTGCCGAACACCGTACCAGAATTTGATCGTTGAAGCTGCAATTTGGAATCCTGAGGAGATTTGGGATTTTGGATGTAGGCAGTATTGGGGGTTGTGACTCTTCTATCCAGCATGCCTAGAGTCCCCTCGATGACGCCACGTACGGCTTCCTTCAGACCATCGCCAGAGCCTTGTAGAATTAGAGCGGTTCGGAGCTCGAGATAGGGGGACTTACCGAGAAGACGTCCAACATCTCCCATCACTCCCAGCCACTTATCCATGTCCGTCCTCAGAGAAGCTATCTCGCCAGGACTGGTTGATTTCTTATCATGCGTGGCGAACAGGGTAGCGGTGATAGCCATCAAATATACGGCAGCGTTGTACCAAGTTGTGTCGAGGGTATTGTATTGTTGCAACTCAAGGACACATTTCAACATCTGACGAGAACAGTCATCACAAGCACGAATGCCTTCCGCCTTGAAAGCTTTGTCTTCCGTCATTTCCACAGATGGATGTCTGAGCAACAGTCGGAATTCTAGATACCACATCTCTGCGTATAGAGCAAAGGGTCGATTTTCGGTTCCGGCTGTTTTATTGGTCAGTTGGAGGTGAAGAGGCAAATCATCCTTCCATTTTTGAACTCTGGCTTCCAGCGATTTGACCGTCTTGATGTAGTTCTCCGGGCAGCGACGAACAGCATAGATGGTACTGTAAAGCTCCATGAAGAGTGGCAATATTCGCATGGCTACCAAGCCGATTTCATGCGTACAAGTACCTGGACGTGACATGTCGAGACCGTCTTCGGAAAGCAATTCGTCGTCCATAACTTCTGGAAATTCTACATCTAAGTCCTCGTATCTCAGCCTCATTGGACGACCAAGTTTTCCGCTGAGAGTGACGTCGATAGCAAGAATGATCCAGAAGATCCGCTTTCGCATTTCGATATCCAGGAGGTTTGGCCTCGATTCAACAACCCACCGCTTTGCCGAGCGGTTAAGTCCAAGCTCAAGGGCGAGCGCCAGGGTAGTCTGGGTCAGAATCCAACTAGCACCTGGCTTCGGAAAATTTCGTAGGTGAAGGCAGATCAGAGTCATCGCTTGCACATCTTCGACTGTGTGGCTGCGAGACAATTGATAGAACATGCTGAGAGAGTAATGGTAGTGCATATTTGATTTGTAATTGTGATCATTCTTGACTCGCATATCATCGTTATTGCGAACGGAGAATTGGAAGAGCATGATGGCGAAGACCATATGCACCATGACAATTTCGGCGGCAGTTGGACGGAAGGCAGGATCATCATAAACTTGCGTCAACTACAGGAATCAGCTATCATCACCGAGAATCAGGACAAACATACCAGTTTCATGAAGGTAGGTCTGTGGAGAAGAGGCGTGTATGGATTCAGGGCACGGAAATACCAACTGGCATATTCGAAGCCTAATGCACGTTCCGGGAGCTCAACGTTCTGGATTCTGGGGAGGCCGCTAGTATGGGCGTTCAATGCAGTCTGCAAGAACGATTGGTAAGACTTGTTGTACGGATTGTTCTTCATTTGATCATCCTTCGGATCATCCATGTCCCAAGAATCAAAGTTGGCAACGTCAATCTCCATTCCGAGGATGGACAACGCCGTTCCTTTGATGGCACTCAGATTCGAATTTCCAGCAGATACTCCGAGATAAGTTGATCCATAAGTTTTCGCTGTAGGGGTTGGGAGCGGGCGGTAGGTGGTGGCTTCTTGTCGTGGACTGCCATTCAAATTTTGGGAAGGGTACGAGTTTGTAGCATTCCATGTTGGAGTTGGCTGCTGATAATTGTAGCTTGTCTCTCCATTCTGAAAGCCATTTGAAGACTTAATGTTCCCACCAAGCTCTAGTATTTGACGTTCCAGCTCCCGAATGCGGTTCTGCGAGTCTTCGTTCTGTCGTTCGAGTGCTTCAGTATATCCTCTCCTTGTGGCCTGGCCTGTAATTCTGTCTGTAGTGACGCATTCTGTCTGATTCTGCTCGCATGGTCCACATCCCGACTCGCGTGGGTCGCATCTGATCTTTCGTATCTACAATTGTAACTATTGTAAGCTTCGGTTTGAATTGAGCGTCGCAAGCCCTTGAGACTCACCTTGCATCTGTCGCAAGCCTGTCCGGTTCTGTTCGAGTCTTTCAATTTCTTTTGGACAGCCCTTGAGAATTGTTCAGGGTGCTCGCACCTGATCTGCTTCGAGGGCGAACCATTGCTTGCACCGTCGTCCTCAGAAGGTCGTTTTTGAGCCATTCTGGGGTTTGGAGTCGCAACTGCGGATGCAGCTGATGCGCCGGCAGAAACCGTGGAAGAAGCCGGTCGGTATTCCAGTGCTCGGATTTGAGTTTCAAAATAGGGGAGTCTGCCGCTGGAGTCTGCAACAACGTACGGCGAAGCGGACTGGGCATGCACTTGTGCTTGTAATTGTGCTTCGGAGTACTGATAATTGAAGGGTTCGTGGGTTTGACTGGCGTAGAAGTCGCCGGGAGGCCCAGCTGGAGGACCACCATCTGAACTCATTTTGACCACACACTGCTCGAGGAAGCGCTAGTCCAATTCAGCGCTAGTTCGCTCGTAGCAAGTGGCACTGGAATGCTTTAATTAATGTCCAAGCAGAGAGTTGAAAGGTAGGCTACTGTACAGTATTGAGTCAAAATGTGTGAAGTTGTCTTGAACAGAATGACAATGTGCGATGTCTATTAAAGAGCAGAGAGACTGGGAAAGGACAGTGAGAGCCTTACAATCTTCAGCCAGAGATAGCGGCAGGCGCAACCAAGGTCACTTGAATTCCTCCCTCAACCACTAAGTCGGAGCTGGACTTTACTTACAGTACGAGCGAACAATGATCTAGGCAATCCTTGGTACATGATTGCCTTATCTTCTCTTGGTCAAGAGCATCTCTTAACTTTGCTCGGTGCCAAGAGCCGTCACCTATCAATGGCTTGGTAGGCTTCATTGAGGGCAGCGCAGCGCCATCAGGACGAGGCAGCCAAGGAAAGGTTGGGAATTAGAACAGCCACTTGCCATTTGAAGCACACATTTCACAGCCCACAGCTGCTACAGCTTCCACTTCCACAGCATCCGATCAACACGAGAACCTAAATGCAAACAAGTTCACACCGATCAACGCCACTCATGCAACAAAATGCAGAGCAACAAAGTTGTCCCAAACACGGAGTTGTCCCATGTCCCCTTTTCCAGCAAACAAAAACCAGTATTACATCCCAGCTACGATCCCTTCTTTGGGTGGTGCATCACAAAGCTAAAGCGCCACTCTGTTACGACACATCCTCCTGCAACACAAAGAAACTGAGGTTTCTTTGCCCTTGGCGTCTTCCTAATGCAGTTGACCAAATCTCGGACAATACCCATATCCCTTTGGCGTATCCCTCAGCTGGCCTGTCAACGGCGCCTTTTGATAGAAAGCTAGCGAAAGTCTTTACCACCTGGGCACCCAACCATATCAGGCCCTCACTTACTCACTGCTCCGCCGTCCAATCCTTTCGTAAGTACTATTTCCCGCCTCAAATAATTAGAAGAACATACTCTCAGTGATGTCACATTTTCGACCCTGGCCTGCGCTGTATTTGTTGCTCGGAATCTGGCAGCCAGATAAGCTTCATGCCTAAAGCCGGTAGTTGAGTCGCTACCATAGAAAAGAACCACTCGCTTCGTCTGAACCTCTCTTCTTCAACGTCACAACCGAATAAGATCGACTCCACACACTAACAACTCAAAAACTATCAAGTTGCAAGGCAGATACACAGAAACCACGAAATTCTATTTCGGGCCTCATCGCTTCTGCCTCCCAGCCTCACTTGGAGTACACGTGAAAAACGTACTTCACTTCCCTCACTTCCCCCTTTTCGTGCTCTCCTGCAGCTGCACAGCACGCACTGCAATCCATCGGATATCTCGCCAGTCCTCGAAAACAAGCAAATACCCACATCCACTCACAGTCCAGGGTCCCCTTGAGCCCACAAGGCTGAACGAACACCCACTCCTTTCAAGACAGGCTATCGAAGCCAAATTCGTGACTACGCATCCAACTCATCGATAAACCTTGAAGTTGATAGCCTGACCGGTCCAGCCACTTTACTAGAGCCGATCAGCCCGTCTTAAACTTACCATCAATCAACAAAATATCGCTCAGCCCTACAGGCACCAGCACAAACCAAGATGTCGCATCTCCAAACGATCCACCTCGAACACCTCCCACCTAACTACGACCTCCACATCGCTCTCTACCGCAACGTCACCAACGCAGATTTTCTGCACCAGCAGCTACTGGCCGGTAACACGAATTTTGAGTACGCATTGATAGATGCTAGTGTGGTTTGTCTCACCCCTTTCATTCAACTCAGGGCACACAGCTCGAAGCCCAGTCATGCTGATGCGCTGTGTTACCCCGCTGAAAATCTTGGACGGGTCATCACGTGACGTATACATCAATAACACCATGCATCCTAATTCATCTTGTCCACTCAATCATCAGAAAATTGTACAAGTGCGAAGACTAATAAGATCCAGATCCTCTCAAAGGTCCACATCCTAGCAGCAGCCTACCGGGCCGTCAACGATCTACTAGAGAACAGACTACGCAGTCGCAACGTCCACTCTGAAATTGTGTTCTCGCTCTCTCCCAACAACAATGTTCGTCGTATCCCCATTTTTCTTTCAAGTTTCTCCCATCACGTACCCTCTTCTCTCTCTCGGCTCCCCTTGTTATTCGAGCCAAAACGATCCTCCCTATCCTCTTGATATCAGCACTACCTCTCTTGCCCCACTTCACACCTCCCACTTCCCACTTTCATCAGCCCTAGCATATCCTCAAACCTCAACCACTCTCTTCCTCTTCCTCTTCCTTTTCCTCTTTCCCCCTCCTTCCTCTCACAACCACCAATCGCCAAACCTCAATCCACTAACCACCTCGCTCCCACACAGATCGCCGAATCCTTCCGCCGCTTCGGCATCACACCCACCACCAGCACCCTCCTAATCATCAAACTCTCCACCCCCACCTCACCCTTCTCCATCTCAGACATCACCGCCCATCTCTCTTCTTCAATCGAAGGCGAGAATATCCCATTTACGGATGAGAATCTAGCGGAGATGGTGGATGAGAAGAGGGTTAGGAAGATTTATAAGTTGAATGTTGCCGGTGGCGGGGGAGGGAGGAAGAATGGAGAGGTGAATGGAGCTAGGGAGGGGAAGGTGGATGAGGAGGTGAGGAAGGAGTTGTTGGTTGGTGTGTTGGGGGCGATGGCGTTGAGGAGTGTGACGAATTAGGCTTCAACTGGGGAATTACAGAGCGGTGATTAGAGAAAGCACTGCAAAATTGGAAAACGATAGACATATAGACGAGACATGAATGCATGAAATTTCAACAGAAGCTGCTGTGTAGCCTCCTCTCGCACCAATGCTACTGCATGGCGTGGTACTGGGCACTTGCCTAATCCTTCCTGTCAAGAGCTTGGAGATCTGGAACTTAAAAATTACTTGCCTTGAAACTTAGACTCTGGCAACAGTTCACTTCTTCTCGTTATTTGGTCCATATTCTTGCATGCATTTTCTCGATTTTATATTTGCTTCCGCATGCATCTGCTATTTCATCTTCCTGCTCGTAATTCTCTACAAACAGCCCATCAGATCCTCCAGGCTTCCCTTGTCAAAAAAGAGACCAGAGCAAGCTTATCATGAAGCGTTGCCTCGTCAGGACGACAGGGAAATGATGACGACCATGAGATCGCAACGCGAGAGTGGAAGCTGAAAGAGTGTTGGTAGCAAGGAGTTGGCCCCAAGTCGCAATCTATGAAAGCAGGGTATAGCAGAGGCAAGAACATGGTTTAAGTTGAAAGTCAAGTCTTTTATTTTGATATCGATTCCAGACGTGGAGCGGTGTTGTGGAAGATGTCTTGCTGTATCCATCACGTAGCGACCAACAGTGGAGTTTGAGTCAGAAAAAGCCAAGTCCGAATAGTTGTACACGGTGTCCAGATGTTGTACCTGAAATTCAAGTTTGTCGCGCTTCCGTTCATGAGTTCCAAGCGAATGCAGTTGGCTAAAATGGCTAGAGCTACCAAGTCTTGGTTGTTGTGATGCTCCGGAAATCTTCGTCTCAGATGTGGAAACTGAGCCTGGAGTTGACCTCTCCGGCTACCAGTCATCGACACTCATATCCCAAGGGTAATCATCGTCC
This sequence comes from Cadophora malorum, assembly GCA_017365405.1. Taxonomy (NCBI): domain Eukaryota; kingdom Fungi; phylum Ascomycota; class Leotiomycetes; order Helotiales; family Ploettnerulaceae; genus Cadophora; species Cadophora malorum. The sequence continues at coordinate 13,501 of JAFJYH010000400.1, read as the reverse complement.
TCATCGATTGTGGTGAAGAGAAAGTAGTCTTCATAGATGCCCTTCCCAGCTGCTTCTGAGCTGCTAAGCCCGACTGTCAAGTCATTTTGCATGAGCTCCGCTAATTTCTCCAGTACGCCCCGTCCATCGACTCGTTCGTCTTCAACCATTCCACGGAACAGCCTGGGTAGACAAAATGTGCAATCACTTTTCATTCTGTCTGCCTTTAAGATCATTCCGCGCTTGAACCAAATGCTCTGATTGTGCCAGAAGCAACCCCCGAAGCACTCTTCACTTTGTCCGCCGAGCCCATATAAGTTGCAAAATAGTGAGAGTAAAGTTTGAGAATGGTGGAGTGTACATGAAAGACCGTGCCAAAGACCTTCAGGCGCGTATCGACGACCAAGCCTCGAGCTTCTCGGGCTCAGCTGTACTTGCGGTGCTTGGAGAAGCTATGTTGCTGATGCGAGTCTAGTGGCGTACGATGGTGAGGTGATTCGACCTAATATAATTTTGTGTTACAAGTTTCGCTTTGAGACGATGAGAATTTGTTTTCCGAGGCCCGTAGGTATCAAAGAGGTGTTGTATGTGGAAGTTACTCAGGTTGCTTGCTGGGCGTCCTGATTTCAAAAGCCAAATCAAGAGTAGATCTATGGTCAAGGACTTGGTTATTCTTCGCTATCGGTCAAGTCAATTTGACGTCGAAAGGCCAGATCAATGGAAGGCGGAAGGATAGAGGAGGTTGATCATGGACCGTGTTCTGTTGTGCTGGGCCCCTGCTCAGACTACTGCCCACTAAGCGAAGTCAATACTGTCACCCTCGACGCAACCTCATTCATGCTAGAACTTCGCATCAAGTGTCCGAGCGCGCTCCCCGTGTCTGCGACGTCCTCCTTCTTCTCCTCCTTTTGCTCATCGTCGAAGTCATGCAGTCCCCAATCTCGGCGGCACAACTTCAAGCTCCGTCCACCATGGCTGATCCTCCAGCTGCAAAGAAGCAAAAGGTCAGCAAGCCAATCGTCTTCGCCACACCAGGCTATCAGCCCGATGTGCGCCTCGTTGTCTTCGATCAAGATTTCCACATCCATTCGATACTCCTAAAGCTCCGTTCAGCATACTTCAGAAAATACCTCGACTCCCCAGACAAGGCTCCGAAAGTCACCAATACCATTTCTACAGGCGCCACGAATGGAGATAGGTCAATGTCAGCTGATAGCTCACGTATCTCCCTGAAGGGACCACAGGGTTCATTCAAGTATCATTGGGTCACCGAGATCGATGGCGATGATAAATCAAGCTGGTACCTGACAGCAGCGAAGTCCGATGTGAGGCACAGAAGCCCTTATGATGGATTATTGTTAATGATACAAATATAGACCTCTTCTTCAACCTCACCAGACTTCTCGGGAGATACATTTCGAAGATAAGAATGTTCGAGACAATGCTATTGTGCAATCTACGTCAAACCATACCACATCACATGCTACAACGACCTGTTCACCTTGACAAGACAGGCCGACTTTTATTGTGCGTTACCAATCGTGTCCCGGACGCTCGATCTGGCACTCCATTCAAGCCAGGATTTCGTCGACAGAATTCCCGACAATCGATGCGGATTGTTCAAGCTGGCGGCAAAGCTGAGAAACAAAGTGTTATTCAGAGAAGCACTGGTGTGGATCGTGGCTTGGACCATGCCCAATTACAAGCGTTTGAAAGATCCAAAATTGCGGGAGATCGCTCATAGAGCATACACAGAGATTAAATCCAAAATAAATGCAATTCATCACCAGCTGTTGACAATTATATCGACTGAGACGAAGGAGTACAGCACATCCATGGAAAATATCGGACTTCACCTGGCAATGGATAAAGGGACAAAAAAAGGCTAGCGAGCGATACATTGCATGTATACCCAGATACTTCAGAGAGTTGGATCAGGCACTGGAGGAACGCAACAAATACTGGAGTTATGAGTCCCTTGAGAATTCTATCAAAGACCCGCGCAAAAGCAACCTTGTCTTGAACAGAGCAAGTTTCGATTCCGGCGAGATAGGCCCCGTGGTTCGAGACCAAGAATACAATGAAGAAGGTGAAGAAGACTTGAGCTGGAACTCCAGGGATCCTTTCGATCTCGGTATGGAAGACTATTTCCTGTGTGCAGAGATTGAGGACGATGATCTTTCTTGTAGGTGTTGGGCAAACCCAATGTTTCCATTTGTGTCAGTCTCAATATGTCCTTCACACATGTATTTTATTCTTCCCTCCAAAGTATCCAATATGGAGCTATTGCTAACGAATACATTGCTTAGGGGATATTAATGAGACCGATTTCTAAATGAATCCAACTCAATTGCAAAAGTATCTACTTCTAGCATTGCGAGCACATCAAGAAGATCAAACCTCAGACCCGCTCAACGCCGCAACACTCTGGCTGGACCTATGTCGTCGGTTTTCGATAAGAGAAGAATCTTTTCGACCTGTCACAAAGCTTTAGGATTGGTTTTCGGGTATCACCTGCTAGTGAGAGAGGGAGAGGCTCCTTCTGGTTCGAAATTCATTGGCTCTTCATCGCAAGACGACATATTCAAGTCAAATGATCAGAAGAGCGGAAAGAATCTCAACATTTGAATTTGATCGTCTCGATCATTATCCGTGAGCAAAAGTTCCATCCCTGTGTCTTATCTTCGGAGGAGAACCCCACCTTCATTTCAAAGTTTGCGTTGGCCTCGTGGAATTGGATGTATCAGTACTATACTTCATTTTCCAGTGAATTAATACCGTTATATTCGTTTGAGCTTAGACCCCATTGTTCTTGCACTTTTACCAGACACATTTGAATAATGACTTAACACGAGATTCGAAGTACAACTTTCTCCAGAGCCGATAGATAAAAGCGGTCAGTCAAAAACCAATTCAATGCCTGTCTCCCTCAATACAAGATCTCCCAAAAACTCTCTATCCCGATGCATGACTCCTCGCTAGCAGCAGATGACTTTTGACAGTCTTCCTAGCAGCAAAGGCACTGAGTCTCCGTTAGCGGCAACATATCATCGATCATCGAGTTACCCAAACTTACAGACACTGTCCCAGAATCATGATCTCCTTCAAGTCCGGAAATTGTGCACCCCTCCACCGCCTCTTCTTGCGAGCCACAAGTGGTTTGATCTGCCAAGGAATGGCAAACAGAGGCGGGCGACTGCATCAATGACTTAGCGTTCGCCTTCGAAGGTGGCGTTTAGGATAAGTCTGTACTCACACACCCTGTTGTTCTTCGATGACAGCTCTGTGCTACGACGAAGGAGCCAAAGAGCAAGAAAAGGGGTGTAATAGTGGCGTAACGCATTTTGGAAGCTTAGTTGTGACTGTGGGGGTGTTTTCTGAAGTGCTCGATAGGAGGTCGAGAAGATGGAGAATTGAGTGAGCAAGTTTGGTTTGGAGTAACCGTTTCTGGAGAGACAGTAGATCGGGAACGGGAGCTTCCTTAAAAGAAGTAGCAGGACGTACATTATACTTTCTCTCTAAGCAGAGCTACGGTGAAGATAAAGAAGGCTACATCCGTGCATTTTGAGTTTCACGGAAAGTCTAGATGTCAACATGCGATCGGCGTAATAGAGATGCCGCGAGATATAAGCGAAGTGCTTCAATGCTGACCGAAGCTTGATTACAAATCTTTATATAAAAAAAGAAAGCAACAGATCCTAGTGTTGGCAAGACCTTGTTTCCACAGCGAAGTTCACACTAAAGTCTCGTATCAATCTTGTTTTTGATTTTTAGGATCTGACAAGAAAGGGACGAAGACGGAATGGGGTCAAACAGGGTTTAATGGGTCAGTCCGATTCAAGACATCGTTTCGCCCTTAACACGAAGAGTTTAATTACTTCTCTATAGTGGCCCTACATGGCCGAAGTGAGTCGGCACTGGAGTTTGGTCCCGAAAAGTAGTCAGTTTGCGTCAACGTTCGGACGAGAATAAAAGGAGGAATGGTAGGGAACTGTCTTTTGGACGGAAATGGTGACTAGACGAACAGGCAGCGTGTTTGACTCGACGATGAGATATGATAGATTCCCGAAAACTAGTGTTAGTGTCTTAATTCGAATGCTGGATCTGAACCTAGCAGACGATATGGGGCTTGATTTGAATGCAGGGACGGTCAAGGGACAGTATACTTTTGTCCACAACCCGGATGAGACAGCTCAGATGACCCCTCACGCGGGTCAAGTAGAGAATATCTGCTTCACATGATTTATGATCCGGAACAATCGCTACAAGCTTTTGATGGGAGAAGACTATTTTGCGAACAGATACGTTTGCTTCTCATGTCCGGAGCCTCTAGGACTCCTGCTTGTCCGAGCTGGGGATTTCTCTGAGGCTACATACATGTTGCAGGTCCTTCTGAAAACTGTTTATGCGAAAGACCGATATCCTAAAGACACGGAAACTGCAATGTCCATACAATTAACTTCTTCTCGGAAAAGCATGACCTCAGTCTTCTCTCCTGTTTGCTTTTTGATTCCTTCTGCATTTCCACTTTAGACTCCCTCTTGGTCCCACCTGCCCCACCACAACACACCCAATATTCTCGGAATATTCATGATAACTCATTTCCTGCTTGTGAAAGTCTAAGATACTAGAAATACAAGAATTCCAATATAATTACGGCTCAAAGTACCCAGATGAGTTTGGCTTTCCAGCTCAAGACTCAAGATGTTTCTGCCTGAAGATAATTGCGTTCAGACGAAAAACAAAACGTGCCCTCTTGCAAATATTCTTAAGATTTGAACGTGTTGCTTCTCACTGTATTGATGCACGCGAGGAATTTGACTGATGCCCGAAGTGGATGTTGACCTTGGCCATCATGTCCTACTAGATCATGCGAGCCTAGCGTGGCTTCCAACACTGGCGTCCCCTATGGTTCCTGCCTCGATAACTTCGTGAGATAGACTAGTGGCTTGTAGTACCATACCCACAGCATCCTGCACTTACAACATCAAAGCTTACCTACTTCCAACAAACTTCGAGTCCAAGATCGCGCGCGACACAGAATGGCGCCACCACCATCGAAGAAGCAGAAGACTGGCCCCAACATGCCAATCCTCTTCGCTACCACGGGCGGCCTGAAGCCCGATGTTCGATTTGACGTTCTGGGAAAAGATTATCATGTTCATTCAGCACTGCTCAAGCTTCACTCGGCATTCTTTGCGAAGTTTCTAGACTCCGCAGACAAAAAGACCATACCAACGGAAGCACCAATACCCAGTTCCAATATCACTGGATCACGAAGGTGGACGATGATCCCTTGGAACATGCCAAAGGCGGTTGGTTTCTGATTGCAGAGCCAAAAACATCGGTAATTGACCAGACTCAAACAGCTGGGAACTTTGGTGCCGCTGGCCGATTATCATCGCTGCCTCCCAATCCTATCTCAGTCGATCAACGACGCTCTGTTAAATCAATCCTCCAATCTTTATTTCATACCGGACGGGCCCCGCGAGGTCATGGTTCTTGCTGCAAAGGTGAGACATAAGCTTCTCTTCACGGAAAGCCTAATTTTTGTGGCTGGATCACTCGAAGGAGGTCAAGTTCCAGGATTCGAGAAAGTGGCAGATATCAAGATCAAGACAGCCGCCTGAACTGCCAGGAGTGCCTTAATGGCGAAAATCGTCTAAGTACAACAGTTCCTCTATGGTAAGTGATCTTTGTTTTGCCTATGCTGAAAATTCTATACATTTGAAAGAATACTGGTGGGCCAGTTGTGTCAGGCCATATCGGCAGCTTGATACGATAAATCATCTTCCGCGGCTATGATACTCTGGCTAATTGCATCTCTCAGAAGCAGTTTCGAATGATGACAACTTGGATACCCCTATGGACATGCGCAAGGCGCTACTCCAAAGCATGAATGAGAATGTTACATCTGCACTGCCCCGCTATTTCAGAGGCATCCTCAAAGACGGTCCATGGAACAGGAGTGATCTCCAACTGAACTCCGAATTAGAAAATATTCTCAAGAGCAATCTCCATTTTTGCCGAGAGCTCCGGGCCGGTGTTGCAGACTTCGAAGAGAATTTCTTCTGTATTGAAATCCCAGACAAGGATCTTCCAGTAAGTAATTTTTCTGCCACCGGCGAGAAACCTCTTGTAGAACTCAACAACAGGTACAGGTGGGATGCTACGGAAACATGTTGGCAATAATTGGAACTGTAAATAGGTGTCTACAAAGCTCTAATACTGGGATAGGATGATGACCAGCCAGAATGGTGGTTGTGAAGTGATGGCTTCTGCCGCCCCGATCATTTTGCTCTGGTGCCAAATCAGCTAACTCAAACACATTTGTGTGCCAGATACGCGCCTTGAAAGGTAGCTTCAAACGATGAGGCCTGCCAAAACAGAGCTTTCTACATTTTCAACACTGCCTCAAATAGTGTTCCTGTGCCTGGAATGTGAACTTCTGGCTTCCAGGTTTTGACCAACGTGAACCCCGCAGCATCCAACAACTCCTCAAATTGCTTACTCGTTCTATCCAAAGATCCAAACGCAGCCATCATTTGAATGTCTCCCTGTGCCTCAAACAGAGAAGCCCCTACTTCCGGGGTTGCATTCTCATTGACTAGCAAGATCGAATTCTCATTCATCGCTTCCTTGATCCGGGCCAATATCTCCAGTGCTTGCTTATCAGGCCAATCGTGAAGAATACTACGGAGGTAGTAGCCCTTCGCCCCTTTGATCTGCTGAGGTTGGAAGAAGTCCTGTGCAAGTGCCTCGATCTTGGTGGGGATGTCTTTGACCGATTCGATGACGACGGGAAGGTCTTGGAGAACGAGTTTGCCCTTCAGAGCGGGGTACTTGTCGTGGAAAGCAGATAGGTCATGACCAATGCCTCCGCCGATATCGACGAGAACGATATCAGAGTCAGACTCAACAATGAGCTTTTCTTCGACAGAGTAGAATTCGAACCCTGTACCATAGAACATTAGCATCTGCACCGCTGGTAAGGTAGAAAGCTCATCGCCATGGACTTCAACATGAACTTACAGTTGATGCCTCGAGTAGCTCGATTGAGACTCATCGTGATGTTGAAAGCTTCCTGATCCCTTGGCCTTGTCTTCAGCCAGTCCCAGTAAAGAAGATCGGTTCCCATGGTAAGCTGGAATGGACTATTGTAAGCATCTGTCGGGTTTCGATATCCCGTTTTCTCAAGGAATGTAGGGATCTTCGCAACCATCTCTCCAATTTGAGTTCTGTGAGGAAAGTTAGCCTTAATGGATTCAACAGCTGACTGACTGCATAACTAACATGTGGATAGTAGCTGCACTGAGGGGAGACTGAGTAACGAATCCAGCGCCAATAGGGGTCAGTGCATAGGTCTCAGCATCAATCTGCTTGAACATATTGATAGCACCGAGCATTCTCAACAATCTCTCTGCCTCGAATCAGCATTTATTCGCAGTAACTGCTTCGGAGTCCATACTGGTGAGGAGAGCATCAGCACCAGCAGTTGAAGCTAATTGCTCAATTTTCAGGCGGCCACCTTCTGCACTGGCCGCGATGTCGAATAGTTTGAGGTCTACCGCGACTCTCAAGACAGTAGCTGCATGTACCTAAGTATTATCGTGAGCTAGATTCCGGCTCGGTGCTCGAAGAGTTTGTGCTTACGCCAAGGAGAATTCGCAAAGCAACCTCGAATGGTCGTTCATATGCTGTTCTCAGCCTATCAGCAGCTGAGAGAATCTCAGATCTTTCCTTGTCGGTAACCTCTGAGACAGGAGCATCTGCAGCTGCATTGATATCCGTGATAAGCTTTTGTAACGACATTGCTACTATCTGAACTACAATTGAGGGTGAATAAAATCACAGTAACACTGAGCTCGGTGCGTGGTTTGCAGTCTCGCTGAGACGGGAAATTCAATCGGAGATCTCAACACTTGTCTGGAAATTCTCGAGGGGTCTTGACGGCTTAAGTACAACTTGGAAGAAAGTGTTCATTGAATGGATGTGGTCCACTTCAGCAGCCATCATCCAATAGAGAGCTACACCTCGTCAAACTCTCCATACATTTGACCCAGGACAGCTTTCCTCCGTGGCCCACAATTATTAGTTGCATCATTCACGGGACCACGAGCCAATGGAAGCAGAACAATCTTCAGCTCGCTAAGCATGGATATTCTCCTTCAGGGGCATTTGGCCCCCAATCTCACCCAACAATTTCTCCCTCCTGCGGCGTAGCAAACTTGTTCGCAAACATTGTCAACCTAAGTCCACGCACACCTTCTCCGATACACTCCTTCAACAGAATTCCCTATTAATGTGCAGAATTATATAAGCCAATATGCAGCAGACTACCAGTCGATTTCCGCGACATCCCATGGAAGCTTATCCTCAGAGATATCAACCGAAAGGAAGTAATCATCAAATTTCCCGGCCTCACCTGGCACAATATGACGACAGACCAAAGCCGAATTGTTCTTTAGTAACTTTGCAACGACATTCTCATGTGCTTCGCCCCGATACCCGAGTCTGAAAAAGCGTGGGAATAGAACTTGCGCCAGAGATGTTGACCAGGCTTTCTGAGCATCCATTCCCAGAGTCGAGTAGTAGTTGGAACCAGCGTGATTGATCGAAGAACAAAGAGCCTTCCCAATCTTGAGGTCGATCTCATCGAATACTTCTCTAGCAAGCGCTCGAAGACTTTGATCCTCAATGCCCACAATTCGCGATCCTTTCGAACTCCAGGGGTTGATCACAAAGATGAGACACTCCTTGAAAAGAACAGCATTTCTTAGCTTCGCAGCAATAGGTAGGATCATGTGTGCGTTGACATCGATAGACTCGAGGAGGGAAGGACTTGTAGAGTAGATCATCGGAAGAAGGCTAGACAGACATGGCAGGGCTTTGAATCGTTCGGCCAGCTCGGTGATCTTCGATACCTTGGTCCAGTTATCGGCGCCAAAAGCCTTGCCGTAGAAAGCCATCAGAAGATTATGGAATGCGGAAATGTCATCTTCATACGACGTCCACGTTGCGTAATTTGGAGCGGAGTTCTGCGCAGAAGCTGATGTTAGCACCTCATTCATCTTCGATCTCACAAACCGCGAGGTCAGTGCAGTGAGTAGCAGATACTACAGCAATAGAACAGTGGATACTCACTGAGTTGTCCTCGATTCGAAGAACCCAATCAGACAAGCTTGAGCCACGCGTAACCAAGTCATACTTGTATGGAGCCCTGTCAAGCCAGTCCATGGAGCCAGGCCACTCGAAGATCTCACCGAAGAATCCTGACTTGCTTTTCAAGATGGCACTATGAACCATGAATTGCTGATCCATGACCATGAGTCGTACATCAGGGACCGAAAGATGAGGGACTGTGAAAACGATGGGCTGCTTTCCATTGTTGACTTCGCCATTCTCCACCTTGACCTTCTTCGAATCAGGTTCTGCCATTGTGTTCCACGCGCATTGAGTTGTTGTCGAGCTTTTAGTTCTTGACCGCCGAAATAGTGCGCGATGATAGGAAAGGAAAAGTTAAAGATTGCCGGAAGAGTTCGCCTTCTGACGCAGACGAGGACCTCTGGGACTGATCACGAGATCTACCTCCGAACGCGCGGCACGTGCTAGAGGACGCACCCAGATCCAGGTATACAAGCAGCAAATTGTATCGCGTTCTGATACTTCGCTACTCATGCCTTAGCGGGCAGGAATTCAGAAGTCCAAGAAGCTCTCCTAGCTGTAGTGTCACGTGAAAAGCAGAATGTCATCTGCAATGTACCCACTCGCTGGCATGGTCCTAGAAGAAACCTGAAGTTTCAAGTTACACGGGACGGAGATTCTTCAATATAAACAAAAAACTGCATGAAAATGTGAGCAAGTTACGGCATGCCAAAGATACTGTTTGCATCATATTAAAGCCGAAGAAGCCATTACACTTCCTACACGTTTAGCCTTTCCTGCCGGCCTCTAGGCTGGAGTTGTATTTGAGAAAAGCTTGATTGATGTATTTGAGGAGACTCAAAGAAGCTCTGATCAGCAGCCTTCATGCAACAATCATATGTGCTATGTAAATCCATGCTGCGAATACCAAATAGCACGAGAACCAGTCTCCAAGTTAATCAGTGAGATTCATCGCAAGTCTACCGAAGTGCCCATGAGACTGAAGCAGCCCTCTGCCATCTTCCTGGGCTCTCCAGTGAGAGGGATTGCACGACCAGCGAATGCTGCTATGATGCAATGATGCCAGAGGAACTTCCCCAAACACCTGAATAGCAATGAGGATCGGCTCTTGGTCTATTGACAATCAGTAATGAAAGCGACAGAGACTGCTAGGGATTCACCATTCCAATTACCACGTAACTTCCTTCACATCCCATGGAAGCATCCGATCTGGAATACAGAAGTGCAGAAAGTAATCCTCGAACTCCCCTCCACCAGACACAGCATCTTTCATCAGCACCAGTCTGTTCTGTAGAAGCTTTCCCATCATCTTCTCGACCTCATCGTGGGCCTCAGGGTGCTTCTTTGCAGCAGCCGTGAAGCACTTGCGAAGGAACTTTGGCATGATGATCCTTCCCTCGTCATTTAGGCACTTTGGGGCCAAGCTCAGCAGATGTTGGACATGCTCGGTGCCACTGGGAACAAAGAACTCAGCACCCAGAGGGCAGTTGGCTGCGAGTTGGAACAGATCCATATGGATCTTCATGATTTGTATTTCAGCTCTCTTGTATGACGCATCCGCCAGCTTGAAGAGAGTCTCATCTGTGAGAGTTTTGTATTGTGGATCAGACCATGGACCAAGAACATGGATGAAGCACTCGCGGAATAAGGCCTTGTGGTGAAGCTTGAATGCAGCTATGAGAAGGTTGGTGGCATCGGATCCGGGGGACAGCAATCCAGCGCTGGTGTAGAATGGCCCAGTGAGAGAGTTTGAGACAACAGGAAGAGCGCCGTAATATTCTGCCTGCCGAACCATCGAGATGAGCTCTGCTGCATTGCCGATCTTGTACTCTCTATTGAAGATTGCGCAGAGCACGTTGTTGAAAGCTCTTTGTTCTTGTGACCGTTTGCCTTCGAAAGCAGTGAGGTCTTCATCCTTGTTGTGATTTGAACCACATGTCAGGACCCATCCAATGTCTTTGTCCAGAGTTATATACCAGTCACTCTTGAACAGAGGTGAGGTCGAGGTCATCTCGATACCATTGGATGGATCAAATACATTCTGGAAGAATGCAGAACTCATTCGTAGGGGCTCTGCCAATACATGGAACTCCTGGTTGAAGACGAACATGCGAGTATCGGGCTCATTCTTGACCGCGGTGAAGGTGAATGGATATTCTGAAGATGGTGAGCTCATTGGTTATAATTGTTATCAAAGAGGAAGAAACGGGAGTCCCACGTACTGTGAGAAAGCTTCTGCTTCTTTGCAGGTGGGGGCGCCATTCTGAATATAGTTCAAGGAAGTGGGTCAGATCTACATGCCTCACAATCATATTTTAGCTGAACAGCTAGAGAGTAAGTACACTCCATAATTTCTGCTTCCTGAAAATTCATAGGCATACATGGAGGGAAATTAAAGTCATTGAATAACAATGAACCATCTAGCTCGCTTTTGATTTGAGATTGTTTCCAATGACAAGTCTTAACCTCTCTTTGAATGAGTTTCATTGTCACCCACTTGTATTTTTCAGATCCTGCTAGGAACATTACCACCTGCATGATAGGAGAAGTTGAAAAGCCGCCAGGTAACTGGACAAAGCGTCTTCAGACAAAGCATCTCCAGACAAAGGGACTCAGTACAAAGAGTCTCGGAACAATGGAATGCTGGGCTTTGTTGACATTCTCGCTTGGGTTGCGGAGTAGTTCCCAGGCTCGCTTAGAAGCTGAGGCGGTAGTGCAGCGAGTTTCTCCACCCACAACGTCGACTACAACAGGTTTAAGAAAACTTGTGGTACATAACAATACAAAGCAGCTTCTTGTTATAAGGTAAAGTTCAGTTAGAATAATTGCAGTCATCAAAAAAGGTACAGTACACAAGTACCTAAAATTCTGAGTGTCGGAAAACTAAAAAGAAAAAAAAAATTAAACTCTTTTGACGACTGTGGGACTCGAACCCACGCTCTTTCGAACTAGTAATATAGATTTCAAGTGAGAAGCCTGAAACTAGCGCTGTTTGGAAGTTAGAATTAAGTTGTTCTGGCCCTTGGCAAAGGTTGGAAAGTATTGGGAATGATGGAACGTACCCATAACCACTCGGCCAAGTCGCCGAAGTCTTTTTATTGGCTCAATTTCTGCTATTTCATGACTTACGAGCATCAGAAGAGTGTGAAAATTCTCACCCAATCGCCCCACTGTATTTCTGACGGATCATGTGTCACCCCACTTTGGTATAAGCAACGAAGGAAGGTCAAGAAGTCTTGGAGGGTTTTTACCGACTGCCGCTTGAAGAACATGGAACATATATTCTCAAGTAACTTCATGAGTAGCAGAAGAGTATACCTCAAATGGTGTCACTTGTGACATTATAAGTTGCTGGTGTTCGAGTCGTCACCATGATGATGCTTGGCTAGTTTCGCACCGGGCCAAAAGAGTTCGCACCCACAGTACATCTGAGAACGTCTATCTCACTGACTGCGGGGGCGTGAAGGAGTCCTTGAAAACAGTTCAAAACGAGGATCTGATGTCTTGATATTGCCTGCTCAATGTAATTTATGATTTGGATCCTTGAAGAGTCTACACGAACAAAAGCATGAAATTCTTCGCACTGGGTCTTGACATTTCATCTTCACTGCCCCGACCACAAAGGAGTTTGTTCTTTTGTGGCTCAAAACTCTCTCAGAAGTAGCCGTACAATCTCAACTTATGCTCACGCTGTCATCCACCACTGACCATCCATCAAAGGGTCTGGTCAGACAAAGGACTGTGTCTGACTTCCAGCCGTCGAAAGGTGGCTTGGCTGGAAGCGAAAGTCTTCTTGGGGCCAAAACGAGGCTCCCGCCAGTACATCAATACCTCAATACGCACCAGAATTTTCGGGAACATTTTGCCGCTACAATCAAATAGGATATCAGGCCTCAAACCATCTTCTATGTGTACCTACTGGATCAAGAGCGCAAATGTACGATAGGCGGAGACCAAATATGCTTTGGCTTGGTACAAAACCGTACCACCACACTCAAGACGCTGAGTCAAAAGAAGCACGTTACCCAAGTAGATTTGCTACTCTGGAAGCCACATCTCGATTTCGGTTATTGTAGATTTCCTGGAGAACTACCCCCGCTCTCTCGGGAAGATCACTAATCTAGTTGCGCGGAACATAAAGCTGCCCAATTACTGTATCGTACCAGAATCGTTCTACAAGCCACTTAATAATTCTATCTCAGAGACGCACAGCACGAAACGCTGTCAGAAACCCATCGAAAGCAGTGATAGCGCGATTTTCACAGTATGGGAGTAAGCAGCTAGCAATTGTTGGCCACGATGGATGCATGGCCTGAGAGAGAGGTTTGTTTACACCCCCCCCCCCCCCCCCCCCCCC
>JAFJYH010000399.1:0-36167 GCA_017365405.1 Cadophora malorum | reverse complement strand
ACAACTTGTCAAACAATCACGTGCAGGACAAATGTCGCTATATGATTGGTCGAGCGGAATTTTAGTTACAACTGACGTTCACACTGCATTCAACGAGCCCTGCCGCTTTGAGTGGTAGTCCTTTATTCTTTGTATTGAAAGGTCCTTACTCGGGAGTTCCTCAGGCGAAAATTCAGGTGCTTCTCAATTTCAGCACAAGCGTTGTTGAATTCATCAGCTCATCGTTGGAGAGTTCGGTGGCAAGTGCCATCAACCACTCCTTCTCGAACTTCGAGATATTCCAATTTGAAATTCAATTCGACGAACATAGGCTCTGACAATATCAAGCGACATCTGAACTTGAAATTCGGTCTCCGGAATTACTTTTTCGGTGCCGGTCACCTGAAATCGGTGGCTTTAGAGAGGCTGAGTTGGTGCTCAGCAAGTGCTGAGTTCCTCCCGGGAAAGGATTCTTGCCCTGAAAGCACGTGCTAGTACCACGATAAGCTTCAGGAATAAGCTTCATAGTCCAGAAACAAACCGACCAGGCTGACCGACGCTGTCAACACCAACCCCCGAAGTGTACAGACGGATACTTTGCTGCATCGGAATGGGACGGAGTGGGGTTTCTCCCAATGAGGCGTCCCGGCTGATGGAAGCCGGCGGCGTATGAAGACTTCACATATCATAGAGCTGGTATCACGACTTATATGATTTTGATATCCCATCCACACACAACTCTTCATCCCAACTCTACACCATCTGAGATTACTCGACTCGAACAACTCAAAATTTCCCGACTTTGAGCATCTTCGAATCGACATCCCCCCTCAAAACTTCCAACCTCAATTCAGAATCTTCAGCTCGAAAATTAATTGATCATCCCGACATCAACGAACCTTCGACTTGACCTTCACTGAATCTCAATCATCTTTCAAGACCATCTCGATCAATTCTCCATTACCCCGAATCTTGGACAACTTCGCTTGGTATTTCTTGAATCTACTGTCTTTCATACGACTGTGACCACTTACAGCCTTCATTGCCCCGAACTTTGAAGATTTTCGCCACTTTCCTCACATCACCTCGCATATTCCAAACCCAGATTCTCAATATACCTAATTTCAGTTCCGTCGCAAATAATCAGTCCCAAACGATCAGTCAATATGGTTTCCACTAAGGCCGTCAACAATGTCACTATGCAAGGAGGAGAGCCTATCGCCATCGTAGGCACAGGATGTCGTTTCCCAGGCGGGGCAAGCAGTCCTTCCAAGCTCTGGGACATGCTCCTGGACAAGCGTGATGCTTTGAGGGCCATCCCAATGGATCGCTGGAACTCTGACGGGTTCCACCACTCCAATGGCGAGCGAGCCGGAGCTCTCAATGTCAAGCACGCTTATCTCCTCAAGGAGAATGTCCGCGAGTGGGACGCTTCTTTTTTCGGCATCAACCCTCGTGAAGCGGAGGCCGTCGATCCCCAACATCGCATTCTTCTCGAGACTGTCTATGAAGCTATGGAATCTGGTGGCTTCTCTATGGAACACATGCAAGGCTCTGACACTGCCGTGTATGTCGGTGTCATGACTGCCGACTACTACGAGATGCTGCTACGCTCTCCGGAGTCTCTCCCAACCTACTTCGCTACCGGAACCAACTCCAGTATCCTGTCGAACAGATTGTCGTACTTCTTCGACTTGAAGGGTCCATCCGAGACAATCAACACTGCCTGCTCGTCGTCCTTGGTCGCGGTTCACCGCGGTGTTCAGAGTCTGCGCTCTGGAGAAGCAAGAATGGCCATTGCAGGTGGTGCCAATTTGATCTTGAACCCTGAGTTCATGGCTACTGAGTCCAACCTTCACATGCTTTCGGCTGAAGGACGATCCCGCATGTGGGATGCTGGTGCGAATGGATATGCTCGTGGTGAGGGTTTTGCCGCTGTCATTATGAAGCGTCTCTCGGATGCTATTGCTGATGGAGACGACATCACTGTGAGTTAATTTTTGTCTTTCCCTGTGTTGAACACCAAACTAACTTTTCTTCTACAGTGCATCATCAGAGAAACTGGCGTCAACTCAGATGGTCGCACCAAGGGTATAACCTTGCCCAGTGGCGAGGCTCAGACCAATCTGATCCAGCAAGTCTACAAGAAGGCCGGCTTGAACCCCTTCTCCGCTCTCGACCGCCCACAATATTTCGAGGCTCACGGCACCGGAACCCCAGCCGGTGACCCAATCGAGGCCAACGGTATCCGCGATGCTTTCTTCTCTGAAAATGTCAAGAGAGAGGGCGACAACTTGCTTGTGGGCTCCGTCAAGACCGCCATGGGCCACACTGAAGGAACTGCTGGTCTTGCTGGTCTCATCAAGACTGCCAATGCCATCAGACTTGGTGTTATCCCTGGTAACCTTCTTTTCCAGAGCTACAACCCCAAGATTCTCCCTCTCCTTGACCATCTGGCACTCGCTACCGAGACTCAGGCATGGCCCGCTCCTCCAGCTGGCCAACCACGCCGAGCCTCGGTGAATTGTTTCGGATTCGGAGGAACCAATGCTCACGCCATTGTTGAGAGCTATCACCCAGCTCCAACGCTTGCACGCAAGCAATTGATGCCAGCTTCGACTCAAGCTCCACTTGCTATTCCCTTGGTTCTTTCTGCCAACAATGAGGCATCTCTCGCCGCCATGGTCTCCAATTTCCACGACTTCATCGAGAAGAACGAGCAGATCAATCTTAACGATCTTGCCTGGACTCTTCAGAACCGTCGCTCCGAGTTGGCGTTGAAGGCTACCTTCTCAGGTCCAACCAGAGAGGCGCTCCTCGCTAATATGGCAGGGGTTGTCGCAAAGACCAAGCAGAGCCCACCTGCCACCATCGGAAAGCGCAGAGACAACCGAACCAAGAAGGCCCGCATCCTGGGTGTCTTCACTGGACAAGGTGCTCAATGGGCTAACATGGGCCGTGAGCTCATGCTTTCTTCCTCAATGGCCAAACAATCGATTGTCGGTCTGGATGCTGCTCTCGCTGAGCTTCCAGATGGACCTGCTTGGACTCTTGAACAAGTCATATGTGATAAGGAAGCCGGCAAGCGAATTGATGAGGCCGAATTCTCTCAGCCTGTATGCACTGCCGTTCAAGTCATGCTTGTAGATATTCTTCGCTCTGTCGGACACACTTTCACCACCGTTGTTGGACATTCCAGTGGTGAAATTGGCGCTGCCTATGCTGCTGGTGTTGTCAATGCCTCCGAAGCCATCAAGATCGCCTACTACCGTGGTCTGCACACCAAACTCGCCCAAGGCCCATCTGGCAAGGAGGGAACTATGTTGGCTGCTGGTCTTTCACACGAGGACGCAGATGAATTCTGCTGCCACCCAGCTCTTGTTGGACGTATCCAGGTCGCTGCAAGCAATGCTCCTGAGAGTGTCACTCTTTCTGGTGATGTCGATGCCGTGAAGGAAGCTAAGGCCATGCTTGATGAGAGAGGCATTTTCGCTAGGGCCTTGAAGGTAAACAAGGCTTACCACTCTCAACACATGAACCCTGTTTCCGTTCCATACATGGCTTCGCTCAGAGCTTGCCGCATCCAGCCAAGGCTTCCTCTTGAGGGATGCACCTGGGTTTCCAGTGTCACTGGCGATCCAATCGTCGATGAGATGGATCTCAAGGCTTTGACCAGTGTCTACTGGAAGGACAACATGCTCAAGCCGGTTCTCTTCTCTACCGCTGTGGAGCAAGCTGTTCTTGGCGAGGAGGCTTTCGACTTCGCCATCGAGGTTGGCCCTCACACTGCTCTCAAGGGTCCATTCCTCCAGACCTACAAAGCTGCTACTGGATCCAACCTTCCATATGGCGGCACCCTTGCACGCTTCACCAACGACATCGGTGCCATGGCCAACTGCCTGGGTGGGCTCATGAACTACAAGGCACCATCCGAAATCACCACCGATGAGTACATACAATCTTTCCAGGCTGGTGTCTCTCCAGTATTGGCAACCGGTCTCCCAACCTATGCTTGGGACCACTCTCAGATCTACTGGGGAGAAACCCGCTACTCCCGCAAGTACCGCCAACGCAGCAAGCCTCGTCACGACTTGCTCGGTGCCCAGCTCCCAGACGATCTCGAACACGACATGCGTTACCGCAACACCGTCCGAGTCTCCGAGACCCCTTGGCTCGCCGGCCACAAAGTCCAGGGGCAAATCGTCTACCCAGGAGCTGCCTACCTCGTCATGGCTTTGGAGGCATCAAAGGATCTCGCCAAGGACCGCCCAACAAAGCTGGTGGAGCTGTTGGACATTGATTTGTCTCGCGCCATCGCTTTGGAGGAGGGTTCCGCTGGTGTAGATACCCTTCTGACGCTCAAGAAGACCCACGAGGGACCGCTCAACGGTGAGAACTTCATTGAGGCTGAGTTCGCCATTTTCTCCGCTGTTGGCGTCGATGCCGACAATTGGGACTTGAACATCAAGGGTCGTATGCGTGTTGTGTTGGCCGATTCCAATACCCCGGATATCATCCTCCCTGTTCGTGACGACACACCTGTCTTGTTGAGCTCTCTGAATGTCGAGAGTTTCTACAACTCGCTTGTGGAGATCGGCTTCAACTACACTGGATTGTTCAATCGTCTCACTAGCATTGACCGACGGATGAACCGGGCTACTGCTACCGCTATTGAGTACCCAGAGGACCCCGAGATGCCAGCTATGATGCACCCAGCATTGATGGATGCATCGTTCCAGACTGTTTTCGCGGCACTCCACTTCCCCGGCGATGGCGGAATGGCATCGCCCTACCTCCCCACCGGTATCAAGTGTCTAAGAATCAGCACAGATCGTGATGAGGCTGCCGAGGCTACCCCGGTCACAATCGACACCTTCATTACCAGCAACGAGAACATGAAGATCGTTGCCGATATCGAGATGTGCGATTCCACCAATGGTGCCCCACGCATGCAAATTGAAGGACTGGCTTGCAGTAAGTAGCTCCCTGAAGGTCCTCAGCAGTTCTGAGCACTTTGTATCCCTTCAAGATGGCCAATACTGACCCTATCCAGCATCCTTGGAACGTGCCAATGCCGACAACGACGTCGAGCTGTACTCGCAAACCATCTGGCGTCCAGAAGTCACCAAGACCGTTCAGGATATTGTCCTTACTTCAGAGGACGCGTCTTCCGAGCCCAGCCTCGTCGACCTCTGCGAGCGTCTCGCTTACATGTACCTACGCAGACTCAATCACTCTGTGTCCCGCCAAGAGGTCGAGTCCTTCTCATGGAACCACCAGAGGATCTTCCAGTTCATCGATCATCTCTTCCCAGTCGTTGAGAACGGGCAACATCCAACTCTTCGTGCAGAGTGGGCTGAAGATGACTCTGAGTGGCTTGAGGCGCAAGCTGCAAAGCACTTGGATCAAGTTGATATTCAGCTCATTACCACCGTCGGGCAGAACCTCCTTTCTGTTGTTCGCGGCGAGACAAATCTTCTCGAATGCATGATGAAGGACGATATGCTCAACCGATACTACGCATTGGGACAACAGATCAAGGAGTCCAATGTTTCCTTGAGCCGTGCTGTCGGACAAGTCGTCCACCGATATGCCGGAATGAAGATTCTGGAAGTTGGTGCTGGCAACGGCGCTGTCACCAAGGGTGTCTTCGAGGAAATTGGACATCTCTTTAAGAGCTACGCATTCACCGATTCTACCGACAAGTCATTCGACCGTGCTCGCGAAAGCCTGCAGAAATGGACCAGCAAGATGAAGTTCCAGCAGCTCGAGATTGAGGGCGATGTCGTTGAGCAGGGTTTCGAGGAGCACTCCTATGATATGATCATCGCTTCCAATGTCGTGCAAACATCTCAAAACTTGCAGCGCACCATGGAAAACATCCGCCTGCTTCTCAAGCCTGGTGGATATGTCGTTCTCCAGGAGATCAGTGTGCCAGATGTCCTCCGCGTCAAGTTCATGACTCTTGGTCTGCCTGCTTGGTGGGCTGGAGATGAGGACAGTCGCCGCTTCGGTCCTGCGGCTTCCATGTCTCAATGGACTTCTCTCTTGAAAGAAACTGGATTCTCGGGTGTCGACCAAGTCACCAACGACTTGGCTGATCGTCCAATGTACATGACCTCGGTTGTCCTTTCCCAGGCTCTGTCTGAGGAAGTGCAATTCTTGAGAGAGCCGCTTTGCCCACCGGCATTGCCAATCACTCTCAAGGACATCTGCATCATCGGCGGCAACCAAGCTCGAAATGCAGAGATCACCACTTACATCAATGAGTCCTGCAGACTTCTCGGCAATGAGCTTCCAACTTTCTCCTTCATCGACACGATTCAGAAGGCTCACCTCCACACCGCACCAATCTCCTCCGTCATCTTCGTTCAGGACCTGGATGAGCCTATCTGGAAGAACTTGAAGCAGGAGACTATCACTGGTCTGCAAAGTGTTGTTGATCAAGCCCGCCAGGTCCTCTGGGTCACTTCCGGATGCAGACTCGAGAATGCGTACGCCAACATGTCCGTTGGTGTTGGCCGTGGTCTTCAATCCGAGTACGCCCATGTTCAATTCCAGCTCCTAGACATTGAGCCAATTGAGGCGGGAACCAGCAACGACCTCATTGCCGCCGCATCGCTTCGTCTGTTCGCCGACGACGCCATTCGTGCTGTCTGCCCCAACATCCTGTGGACAGCCGAGCCAGAATTGGTCATCAAGAATGGCAAGTTCCTGATTCCTCGTATTACTGCTGATCAAGTGCTCAACGATCGCCTAAACGCTCGCCGTCGTGCTATTCAGAAGAAGGTCTCTCCTTCTCAGACTCAAGTCGTGGTCTCGGAGTCTGAGGGATCTTACGTTCTCTCGGAGCCATACCTTTCCATGACTGCTACCAAAAACACCTCCGCCATCAAGATCAAGGTCACTCATTCTTTGCTCTCGGCTATCAAGGTTGGAGAGAACATGCACATGTACCTGGTCATTGGTAAGGTAGTTGAGGGTGGAGAGATCGCACCCGGCAAAGACGTGCTTGCATTTTCGAGCATCAATGCCTCCATTGTCGATGTCCCAGCCTCCCAGGTTGTCCCAATCTATGTCAAAGTCGACTCGCTTCCCAAGTTCATCGAGTCAGTCGCAAGTACTTTCGTGTCCACTGCTCTGTTCTCCAAGCTCCGTCACGGATCTACCGTCCTATTCTTGGGACCTGACAAGAGTCTTGCTTCAGCTTTCCAAGCCACTGCCGAAGCCCTTGGACTCAAGACATTCTCCGCATCCACTACTCCAGTGCCTGCGGGGTCAAAGACTGTTTACATCAACCCCCACACTCCAGAGCGTGTCTTGCGCAACATTCTCCCTGCCAAGATCGACATGGTCTTGGACTTCTCCGGTCTTGATCAGCCATCTAGCATTGCTGCTCTCCAGGGCAACGATGAGTGCATCAACACCAAGATCCACGACCTCTTCGGCAAGAAAGCCAGCTCCGGTATCAACAAAGTGTCCGACTGCCTCCACGATGAACTTCTCAAGGCTCACTTCGTCGCCGCCAACTTCGTGGACCGATCTGAGACCCCAGAGATCGTCTCGCTCACTCAAGTTGCTAGCTCTGCAAAGACAATCGCTTACCCAGCTGTCTTGGACTTCACCAAGGACGCCGAAGTATCCGTCCAAATCGCACCAATTAACACCAAGGAGATTTTCCGCGCAGACAAGACATACCTCCTTGTCGGATGCACTGGTGGTCTCGGCCAAGCCCTCTGCAGATGGATGGTGCAGAACGGCGCAAAGCACCTGGCACTCACCACCCGAAACCCCAAGTCAGTCAACCAGACCTGGCTGGACGAGATGGCGCTCGCAGGCGGCAACGTCCAAATCTTTGCCTGCGACGTCACAGACGGCACATCTCTCCGTAAGACGCACGAGGACATTTGTCGCCAGATGCCTCCGATCGCAGGTGTAGCCAACGCCGCAATGGTTCTCGCCGATCGTCTCTTCAATGATATCACCCTTGAGGACTTCCAGATCTCCTTGAAGCCCAAGGTCGATGGTACGAACCAGCTCGACGAGCTCTTCGGCGAAGGCAGCGATTTAGATTTCTTCATCCTGTTCTCTTCCCTTGCTAACACCGTTGGCAACCGTGGACAATCGAACTATCTGGCTGCCAATGGCTACATGCAAACTATTGCTGCGCAGCGCAGAGCTCGTGGTCTGACTGCTTCGGTGATGCACATTGGTATGGTGATTGGTATTGGAGTTGTGTCTCAGGATGCTGCTCTCGAAAGTTCGCTCAAGAGACAGAAGTGGATGGCTATCTCTGAGCCTGCCTTCTTGGATATGTTTGCTGAGTGTGTTATTTGTGGTCGTCCTGACTCTGGACACTCCAATGACAGTAAGTTGCATCCTCCGCCTTCATGTTTAAGTTTCATCATTGTCGAGTTTTGAATGCTGACAGGATCTTCTTTTCTAGTCATCACGGGTATCCCTCGCAACAGTGCCCTTCCCGGTGCCGACAACCCTTGGTATGCGTCCAACCTTCGATTCTCTCACATGGTGCTCAAAGAAGAGGGCGAGGATCAATCTTCAGCTGGAGGATCTTCTCTCCCGATCAAGCAACGTCTTGCTGCTGCTTCTTCGCCAGAGGCACGTGCCGAGATCATTCAAGGCGACTTCGTCCAGAAGATGAGTCGTATCCTGCAAGCTGCTGCTGAGAACATCGAATGCTCTCAGCCTCTCCTCGCATTGGGCGTCGACAGTTTGATGGCAATGGAGATTCGCTCTTGGTTCTTGAGCCAAATCGATGTCGATATGCCTGTCCTCAAGGTTCTTGGTGGAGGAAGCATCCAGACTCTCTGTGCTGAAGCCGGCGCACTTGTCAAGATTGTAGCTGCAACTGAAGAGGTTGAGCTTGCAGACATCACCAAGGGCACTTCTCCACCTTCCGAGGCATCGGCTTCATCTGGCGCAAGCACTCCAAGTCTCCTCGCTACCCCGCCATCGACCCCTGGTCTTAGCGAGGACTTCACCTGGATCTCCAGAGCTGGATCCGAGACTGGAGAGTACGATGGCATTGAACTTCTGCCAGGAATGGAGCGTGTTGGACGCATGTCCTTCTCTCAAGAGCGATTGTGGTTCTTGCAATCCTTCCTCACCAACCCAGCTACCTACAATATCACCCTCGCATACCGCATCAAGGGTCCTTTCCGTGTTGCCGACTTCAACCAGGCCTTCTACGATCTCATCGACCGCCATGAGACTCTCCGAACTGCCTTCTTCACCGATAAGACCAACTACCTCGCCTACCTTGGAGCTGTTGAGAAGACTCCTTTCGTCATGGAGCAGAAGCCATACACTGGCGAAGCTCAAATCAAGGAGGAATTCAACCGCACCAACGATCACAGCTATGATCTGGAAAATGCTGAGAGCATGAAGGCTACTCTTCTCATCGAGAGCCCAACTTCTCATGTACTTATCATGGGATTCCACCACATCGCAGTGGATGCAACCAGTTCCCAGATCTTGGTTCGCGACATCGCAGCAATCTACTCTGGAGAGAAGCTCGCTCCATTGAAGTATCAATACATCGACTACGCCAACAAGCAGCGCGCAACTGTCGACCAAGCCCTCAGCAAAGACGTTGCATACTGGCGATCAGAGTTCCCCGATGTACCTGAGACATTGCCTCTCTTCGACTTCGGTACCGTCAAATCCAGGAAGCCACTTACTGAGTACAATATCCGCATCATGGAGACTAGACTCGACGCCTCTTTCACTGCCACACTCAAGGCAGCCAGTCAGAAGCTCCGTGTCACACCCTTCCACCTGCACTTGGCAACTCTCCAGACTATGCTTCACAAGCTCCTCAACATCGACGATATCTGCATTGGTATCACGGATGCCAACAAGAACGACCCAGATCACGTTGACACTCTCGGTTTCTTCGTCAATCTGCTGCCTCTTCGCTTCAAGGTCGAAGGTGCCCGTTCTTTCGCTAAGCTTACCCAACAGGCTAGGGACAAGACTCTTGCTGCCCTCGAGCACTCTCAGATTCCTTACAATGTCCTACTTGATAAATTGGAGGTCCCTCGCAGCACCACTTCTAACCCTCTCTTCCAAGTCCTCATGAACTACAAGATGGGCTCCCTTCGCTCCGTACCTATTGGAGAATGCGAGGCTGAGGTTGTTGACTTCCAGGGTAAGTGTCCAAATGCTTTTTGCTCTCCCCTAGCATAGTTCGATCACCTTGAATCTTCAGTACTAACCGCCTTCCAGATGCCAGTAACCCATACGACTTGCAATTCGATGTCGAATTGGCAGTTGATGGAACCACCTTGATCACTGTCACTACCCAACAATATCTCTACTCTGAGGAAGACCTTTCCACCGTCCTCAACTCATACACTCACCTCCTCAAGACCCTCTCATCCAAGCCATCGCTTCCCATCAAGGATCAATCAGTCTTCAGTGTCAAGGATGCTCACACGGCCCTTGCCATCGGTACCGGACCAAGAATCAACATCGATCAATCCATCACCATCAACAGGATGTTCGATTGGGCTGTCAAGGCTCGGTCCAACAATGTCGCTGTGGTTGACAATGTTGGCGGACAACTTACCTGGATCGAAATGGCCTCATGGGTCAGCACAATTTCTGCCCACCTCCTCAGACTGGGTGTCAAGCCACAAGCCTTTGTTGGTGTCAACTGCGAGCCCAGCGCCATGAGCGTCTGCTACTGGCTGGCTGTGCTCCGCATTGGTGCCATCTATGTGCCATTGGATCCCTCCAACCCCGTCTCTCGTCTCGAGCTCATCGTCAACGACTGCAAGCCAGCCGCAATCATCTGCGACGAGCAAACCTGGGCATCAGCACAACGCAGCTTCCGCGTCCCCAATCGCCACATCTTCAAGCTCTCCGATATGGGTGGACGTCGCACCCACTACACCGAGGATATGTCCCAACCTGAGGCGACAGCATGTGTTATCTACACTTCTGGAACCACTGGTACGCCAAAGGGCACGCTCCTCAAGAACTCCAACTTCGTCAACCACATCTATGGTGTCAGCAAGGAGTACAATATCGCCAATGGCAAGGAAGTCGTCCTCCAGCCTACTAACCTTGGTTTCGATTTGTCTCTTGCTCAAATGATGCAATTCATTGCTTCTCAAGGCAAGATGGTCGTGGCATCCCTCCAGACCAGAACTGATCCTATGGAACTTGTCAAGCTGATGGTCGAGCACCAAGTTACCTATACCATCGTTACTCCTTCCGTCTACTCTCTCATTCTCCGTCAAGACCCATCTCTGCTGCACCAATTGACTGAGTGGCGCTCTGCATTCTCTTGCGGAGAGCCATTGACCAGTGCCATCGTCCAGCAATTCCAGAATATCAATCTTCCGAAGCTGAGACTTCTCAACTCATGCGGTATGTACTTGGAATGTTCCTCTAGTCATGCATAGCAGTCACTGACATTCATAGGTCCAACTGAGATCACCATTATCAACTCAGCCTGGGAGATTCCTCTCAGCGACCCAACGGCTAGCGAGCAGAACATGATTGTCGGTTCCTCCCTCCCCAACTACTCCACCTACATCCTCGACGACAACCTCAACCCAGTCCCAGTCGGTCACCCAGGTGAGATGGTCTGCGGAGGTGCCAGCATTTCCCAAGGCTATCTCGGCCAGAAGGAGTTGACTGCCGCCAAGTGGGTTCCAGATCCATTTGCATCTGACGCAGACATCGCCAAGGGATGGGACCGTATGTACCGCACCGGCGACAGAGCCAAGATGCTTCCGGACGGACGATTTGTCTTCCTGGGGCGTATCGCCGGTGACAACCAAGTCAAGCTTCGCGGTGTCCGTATCGAACTTGACGACATTCGCTCTACCATCGTCCGTGAATCCAAGGGTGCCATCACTGAAGCCGCAGTCTGCCTCCGTGGCGAGGGTGACAACGCTTTCCTAGTTGCCTTTGCTGTCCTTGGCCAGGAGATCGCCGATACTCGCAAGTTCTTGGCTGGTCTTCCTCTTCCATCTACCATGATTCCAAGCAAGTTCGTCGCCATCGATAGTCTTCCCAGAACTCCGAACGGCAAGATCGACATGCGCGCACTTGCTGCCATTGAGCTGCCTTCATTCCAGGAGGTCGATGACTCTACACCAATCGACCTCACCATGACCGAAGCCTCTCTTAAGGAGATCTGGGGCCGATGCTTGCCAGCAGGTGTCTCTGTTGCCGGTGTTCGTGGCAGCTCTGACTTCTTCGTTCTCGGTGGTAACTCCATGTTGCTTGTCAATGTTCAAGCTATGATCCGCGATACATTCAGCGCCAATATTGCGCTTTACACTCTTTTCCAATCTAGCACGCTCGAGAGCATGGCTGCTCAGATTGAGGCTGTCTCTGATATCGAGGTATGCATTCAGACCCTTTCGTACCCAGAAAGCAATACTGACTCTGAGATTTTACAGACAACCAGTGCCATCAACTGGGACAAAGAGACTGCTCTTGAGCCCACACTCTCTGAATCTTCCCCACACTCGCTCGGCCTTCGACCTGTCTCCAGATCTTATGTCGAAGTAGTCCTTACTGGAGCAACCGGTTTCCTCGGTACCCAAATCCTCCGCGAACTCGTCGCTGATGAGCGCGTTGGCAAGATCCACTGTGTTGCCATTCGTCTATCAGAAGGCAAGACCTCACGTACTCTCCCCATTATGTCCTCCAAGATCATCAAGTACTACGGTGATCTCGCCTCTCCTCGCCTCGGCCTGAGTGAGCAACAATTCATCGACCTCTCCAAGAAAGCCGACCGCATCATTCACAACGGCTGCGATGTCTCCTTCCTCAAGTCCTACGCCTCACTTCAAGCCTCTAACCTCGGCTCAACCAAGGAACTCACCCGCCTAGCTATGGTCCGCAAGACACCCTTCCACTTCGTCTCCACAGCGGGTGTCGCCTCCTTCATCCCAGAACTCGACCTCGGCGAACGTTTCATCCCAACCTTCACTCCTCCTACAGATGGATCCATGGGCTACGCAGCCAGCAAATGGGCCGGCGAGAAGTACCTACTCGCCGCTTCCGAGCAATGCGGCCTCCCAGTCTGGGTCCACCGCCCCTCCAACATCCTCGGCGACGGAGCCGCCAGCGTCAACATGACCGCCAACATCCTCGAGTACTCGATGCGCATCGGTGCCGTTCCTCACACACCTGGCATCGACGGCCACATGCAATTCGTCGAGGTCGAAGAGGTCGGCTACATGGTTGTCAACTCTCTCTTCGCTCGTAGCGCTGGCGCCGTCGTCAAGAACCACTGTGGCGATGACAGGATCCGGATCCGTGAGCTTGGCACTTACCTTGAGAACAAGTTCGGCCAGAAGCTGGCTACGCTGGAGCTTGATGATTGGGTTGTTGAGGTGCAGAAGGCTGGGCTGTCGGTTGGTCTTGGATCGCTGATTAGAGAAGTCTTGAGGAATGAGGGTGGCACTGCGAGCTTGAAGACGCTGAGCAGAAGGCGCTTCTGAGTCTACACATAGACATGGACGATATCGGGTTTCTTTTGTCATGGGCTGGCATTAGATGGAGTTTCAAAATAGCGAGCGTGGGATAGATAGATCTTGGAGTTCTTGTTTCCTTTTCCTTTTTTGTCTCTTTTCCTTTGTCGCCGAATTTCTTTTCATGTATTTGAAATGTCGGGTTATATCTTGTCATGTCACTCCTTATGTACGAGATGGATGAGCCGGATGAGCGATGGAAATGTTTTTGTTTGTTGGGAATTTACTGTCGTCGAGGCACCACTGTCTGCTTGGACTGAACACGATGGAGTCGGGACCGGAGTGGGATGGCTTTGTGAAGCGGTGGTGCCGAAATTGATGAATGGCATATAGATCTACGGTTGCTGGACTTGTCTATAATGAATAATACTTGGGTTTATCTGCTACTCATGTCTTTTCGCCTGTTTGCCAGTGCATTGAACTTGATAAGTCCGCAACACGACGACTGATCTTCCTGCGTACACGTGCAACTCGATGACTTCACGTCTATGCTCGGAAGTACTGCTAGATCCACATTTGTGAATACCCTGTCCCTCATTTTTTAGTGGTATGAATTAGCTGATTTCTAGTGTGTAGGCAATGATTTTATACTGAACATTACTTGAGTCCTCTAGAGAAATCTTTTCCCATCTCACAGTGATTGCACTTGCGAGACTTTGTCAGACGGGTGATCAGGATTCCGAAAGCAATTCCGTCATCAACAGTTTGCACACATCGCCTCACCTCAAGATGCATCTATGAAGACGGACGATCATTCAAGCAAATACATTTTTCAATAGGATTCAAGATACATACTCATCATCATGACGCTCAGTAGAAGATAGCCACACCCATACCCCCGTCCATGAGCTTACAAAATGTCATGGTGGTATTGACACTGCAATCAATTTATCTCCGCCCCAAGGATGAGCTTGCAGGCCTTCCCAATATGCGTCTCAGACTTATGATAAGCAATCGATTTGATTTCCTCTCTAAGACATAAGTGTCATCGGGAAAGGAAAGAAACCATCCATCCTTTCAGGTCAGCACTCCTTACCTTGCCTAAAATCTCGTGTGACTTCGGATTAACAAGCAGCAGATTCTCACTGGGCAAGGTGAAAGTAAACTTGTTCAATTGGTGTAGTTTAAGTAATCCCTGTCATGATGAACGTTGTTATGTCAAGAGTCGTTGAGAAGTAGAGTTCCTGCGCAGAGGCAATGCGGTGCAGAAGGTCAGCTGCACTTGGGAGCATCAGATGCTTGAAGTAAGAAAAACCCTTGCTACCATTGTAGGCTCACAAAACCGTAAACCTAACATAGTCTCACCTCTTCGTTGTAGCATCTTCTTCTTCTTCAATGTGACGCCGATGCATATCTGGGTAGTGCTCTCCATGAATTGAGGCGGAGGTGCTTCAGGGCTCTTTGGGGCACGTGCATTGTGGCTTGACCCTGACAATGAGATCAGCAAGCGAATACACTGCCTATCTAAAAATACAGCGCTCCAAGCCTAGAATCCTGTTCATCCTTCACCCCAAAATCACGATTCAACTGTTTGGTGAAAATGAGTCGCCAAGGTTCCCAGAGCCGCAACTCAGTACAACGTATTCATGACTGCAGATCTCAAGTTGATCTCTCTCGTTACAGCACTCCAGAGGAAGTACCTGCGCTCTGGTACGTTGGCAAGTTAAACAGTCATCCATCAAATTCTCGTCTGAAGTCCAAGACCTCTCGTCCCGATATCTAGACCGCTGCTCGCAAGATATCGTCCAAAAGGAGTGAAGATGACTTGAGCCGGTGCTGATTATCATACATCCAAATTGCTGTGTTCTTTTTCAGAAACCCATGAATAGACAATATTTGACGTTTATTGTGGGCATTTCGGTGCGTTTCGGCGCCTGTGAAGGGATTCGGCTCGCCCAACCGCCAGAAGCGAGTGCATTCACCGTCTTCGGGCTCGGGGCTGAGTTCCCCAAGGTTCTTGGATGTACACTGCCAAGTATAATGGAGTCTGCCAGGACAGACTATCGGCAGCTTATTGTCAAGATGAGCCCCTCATGATGCGGCGTGTTTTGATGGACGAGGAATACTTAAACAGATTGTTCTGTCTGTTTAATCGTACTCATCAACACACAACCCAGTTCACTCTCTTCAGCAACACAGCAGTCTCTCCTCATCAACTTCTTGTTCCTCCTCACTCTGCCTTACACCTTCTTCCTTGTTATTGCAAGCATTACTTTCAATCTACATATCACACTTATAATCATCTTGATAAGTTTCACCGGCTTCAAAAATGGTCAAATCAGCATTCTCCGCCGCGGGAGTGGTTTCTGCCCTCCTTGTTAGCTCGGCATTTGCTGCACCAACAGAAGATCGCAAATCAAAGGGCGATGACTGCAAGAAGATCTTGCTTCCAATGACGGATTCGATTCATGGTCCTCGCATGAACATCACTGTTGGAAATCCTCCTCAGGAAATGAGCTTGCTCAGTGACTGGACATGGCACACCACTTGGGTCCACACCCCAGACTGCATTGGCAAGCACGACGTCAAGACATGTATTCCTCCAGGACAACAATACTACGATCAAGCGAAGTCTTCTACCTTCAAGAACACCACCCTCAACAGAGCAACCTTCAACGGAACCGACTACACCCCTGGTCTTCCCTTCACCATGAGGTACGGCAGAGATACCATGTGCTTCAACAGCGAGGCCAATGGTGACCGCAAGTGCATGAAGGATGTCTACATGGGAAACACCGACTTTGGGTTCCCATTGCCAGAGGCTTTCGACATTGGTGGAGTCTTCGGCTTTGCACCAGTTCCCAAGAACGGCAACCAGACCTTCTGGCCGGCTCCGTTCCAGTTCTTCGAGGGCAAGGTCCTTAACCCAGTTATGGGATGGCACACATGCGACCAGCTCAAGAACAAGGACACTTGCTACGGACTCGAGCATTTGACTGTTCTCGGCGGAACCGACGAGACTGTCTACAAGCCCCGCGACATGGTCTACCACGACATTATCCTCGACGAATGTATTAACTCCGGCGAGCACTTGTCTCTCAGCCCCAAGCGAAGCAACTACTGGTCCTCAGCCTGGACCGGCCTCTCCATCGGCGGCAAGTCCTTCTCCCTCAAAGCCACCAACTCACCAAACTACAACGCCACAACCAAGAACGCCAAGTGCGATGCCATCGATGCCATCGCGGTCTGGGACGAGGACAAGTTCGGCCACGGCGCCCCAATGCCATGGGACGCTTTCAACTACATGGTCAAAGTCACCAACGCCAAGCCCCTCGACGTCTTCAACCTCCCCGGAACCAGCCCCGTCAACCCAGGAGCCGGCGGTCTCCACGAAGTCCCTTGCGACAAGATCAGCACTTTCCCAACCATCACTTATGAGATCGGGCGCAAGCAGAAGCTTACCTCTGTGCCTGCTCAGTACATCGATACTACTCTGCACGCTGGAAAATGCCTTTTGAACGCTCGTGTTTGGGACAGACCTGTTGATGGCGCGCAGACTTTCTTTGGTTTCAATGTTCTCAGCAGGACTTATCTTGAGTTTGACTATGAGAAGACTAAGGTTGGATTGGCTCCTCTGAACAAGAACTTGTTCAAGTAGAGCATGTCGGCATCTCGCTTAGCAAGAAGGGTAGAGAATGAGGCCATTTCTTTTGTCAAAGGAGGGTAATGAGGATGGAGATGAGCGAGCATTGGGACTTGGTATTGGGATAGACTTGGGATTTGAAAATTGCGTGTAATGAGTTGGAAAATTTTGTAGAAAGACTCGAGGATAATACAGTATTATTCTGAAACTTCTGCCTCAGCATGATGTACATGGCCTGCTGGTTGCTTGCTGATTGCCCACCGAACAGAATATCAGCAAAGTGGTTCCTTCTGCTAGCTTCTCAGGGGTGTATAAAGTCCTAAGCTGAACATTCGTAAACAAGACCGATGTCCTCTTGCCTTGCACTTTTGAGTTTCGCGATCTCTCGCTTCAACTCTTCGCTCAGCGCTCACATTCCGCAACTTACCCAATCAGGCTCGTTCGTTCGCTGCTTAAAATTCTCAAATGATTCAATTTCGATATCTTGCTTTGAAGATAATCACGTAACAGCCCAAAGAGATTATTACACAAGGACCACCCAGTAGTCTCACAAGATACGATGACCTCAAACAAGGAGGATTTCGCGTGAAGAAATCTTACACGAGTACCCATGACTACAGACATCGCACCAATCCGTGACTAAGATCTGATGAGAATTTTTCGACAAGCCATTCGCCTGGAGTTTCAGGTCGAAGCAGGTAACGGTAATGCCGGCCCAGTGAAGTGCGATTGGTAAATCGGCATTTGTGTAACAGAAAGAGAAAAGAAGTTTCCCACCCTCCCGTAACACAAACACAAATACAACGAACGAGGAACAAGAAACAAAACCAATGACCAATATTACCACCGAACAGTCATCCATCGTCATCGGGCCTTCCTGTCATGTAACAGAACGACAATAGAAGCCTCTCAGCCTTCCGTGACACAGGTACAAGGAACGAACGCACTTCGAAGGCAGCTACCATCCTCTGAATTAGCTGAGAAATGTAGCACAAGAACGAGAATGAACGTGCGATCGTCTAGGCTAGGTTTCAGCATGTATGCCTCGTGTGGAGCTGGCTTCGGACTTGACGTACCTAGACTTGATGTTCATGCTGCAATTTTGTGTTCAGCTTTGGAAACTATTCGGTCCGGATGGATATCTGTTGGTAGAGGTCTGAACGTGAATTTGAAGTGCCTGTCTCGATAGAGGGATCAATCACTAAACACACTTTCACGAATGAGCAGGCATGGGTAGTCAATCAATGCCATAGATGTGATGCGTAGAAGCATGCGTAGAAGTATGCGCGGAGAGCAATGGTGCCTATTCGTACCTAGCCATAGAGTTCTCTTACACTTGACGGCTAGTTGCATAAAAGGTTTCCAGCTTACTGCTTCTTAGGTCAACGTACTTCAAGAATGTATGAAGGGGTGTCCCGAGTTGCAGGGCTGAAAGGTACCGAAGGTATGGTTCTTGGTCAACCAAATCCCCTGGAAACACGTTCGATGATCATCATACAACAGATCACTGCACTGCTGGCTTACTATCTACATTTGAATAGTTTCGTAATTCTCCTTCTTCCTCTTACTGGTGAACTTTGGGTTTTATGATGTTGTTTTCAGGAAGTTGCAGCTTTGTCTCATAGGGCTGTGCCAAGCTGAATTTCGGCGTCGGCGGGGGCGAACAGTGGCGTTCTTCAGCGGCCGCCGGTACCCTTTTCAGCGCCTCTAACGCTGAAATTCCGCAAAGCTACCCTGACTATGCTGTATTTCCTCCCTATGTATTGAAAATCGATTTGTGGCTTCAGGTGGACTTTTCTTTACAGGTGCAAAGAAAATCTTGACGGAACTGTAAATAAGCATTTTCTCTTGGATGTGTTATTTTCCACTGGGGAGTAAGCATTTACGAGAAGGTTCATCTCAT
This sequence comes from Cadophora malorum, assembly GCA_017365405.1. Lineage (NCBI taxonomy): Eukaryota > Fungi > Ascomycota > Leotiomycetes > Helotiales > Ploettnerulaceae > Cadophora > Cadophora malorum. Next base: position 17,182 of record JAFJYH010000399.1, on the reverse strand, counting down.
TCTTTGCAAGTTATTCAGCCAGACCCAAATCCGCATGTCATCAACCACTCACCACACCCAAACAACCGCCAGGTGCGGTACCACGAAGCTGCATGCACATCTCTTCTACCCCCGTCCTTGTTCATGCTTCCTGCATTTTCCCAGAACAAAAGGGCCACCTTAGCATCTCCTTACCAGAGCCACAGAAATACGGCAATACCCAGCTCAACGCAGCTGCAGTCAGCACTCCACTCCAATCCAATCCAATCCAGAGAGTGTAACCAATAACCAACCAAACAGCTGTCATCAGTATCCCAAGAAAGCCATTTAATATACTGCTCTCGTGATACTGGCCCAAAGAAGAATATGTGCTCATTTATGTAATAATTACTGTGCCTGCTGCCTCCCAACGGGCGAAAGTATGTTCGATTGACTGCATATTGTACGAGGTCACTTGCAGACAGGACAGGTCTGATGGCTTGCGGATATCTACTGCAAAAGGAGCTGCGTGGGCAGATGGGGACGTTGTGCGACATCCGGTTTACCCGTCGGCTTAGGCCGGATTGGCTTTACACTGCATGGACATAAATTTGTACCAGTCTAATTGCAAAGTACTGGTCTCATAAGCAGTTCCTCCACAGCCAGCAGAACATCAACACGGAAGACATCAAAAGTGAAGCCCTGTAAACAACCCCCACGATCCTCTAACATGAAGCGAGCATCCCTTAAATCGTTCACGAGCAAGCGAATCAGACGCCTCGATGTCCGAGCACCGAATATTTCTTCATCGGCGACTGAAGGGCTCAGCAAGAGGATCATGTAAGTATGTATGTAGGCAAGTACCTATGTATACCTCCCCCATGTCCCCAAAGACCGAGCCTGCACATCTGATTGGTATCTACAACCCAACCCAGCCCTACACCTGCAGCCAACAGCCGCCTTCCCGCGCCGTCCCTCCCACAGCCCCCAAGCCTCAAATTTGACCCCAACCGCAAACCTAGGTACCAAACTAAAAGACCCCTGTACGACTAAGATTTGCCTTCCGTATCTTGCACCTCACAGGGTAGGTACCTATCTGACAGGGCAGGCATATATCCCTGCTGCAGAATACACAGGGGAGAAAAGAGGCAACCTAGCCGTAGACCTGCATTTCCGTCCGCAGCCCCTTGCCATGCTAGTCGAAGAGATCCAGATCACCACAACAAACCCCATCTCCAACCACCCCTCTCAACCAATCATGGCGGAGCGGCGCTTAGTCTTACTCTCTCATAACTACCGGTATCCTCTTCAGGATCAAAACCTTAGATCTGCAGTAAATCCAATTTGAAAAGATACAGATTTAGTTCTACGGGAGGATTGCAGTCGGAGATTCCAAGGGCTAGCTCGCTGTAGGATAGTGGAGACACGCTGGAGCTGCAGTTGAGGCGCGGCGGGACAGGACAGGCCAAGGAGCCGCGCTACTTGGCTGGAAATAGAAGCATCGCTAAGGAATGGGATCTCTTGACTGGTGCTTAGACGAGACGACATGCCTTGTGCAGATGCAGTCAGTGGTTTGATCTGACTTGCAGATGTCATTTTACAGGTGCTGGTGCTGGATGGAGAAGCGCCGGGGTGGGCGCTGCGTCTCTCTGTCTTAATCAGCAGGGATATACGATAGGGATGAGGTCCTTAGGTTTGATTGTTTACTTGTTTGGGGGTTTGTTTGAGTTTGGTAAAGATGGCGCGGTGTTTTTTGACGATGACATGATACGATGCTGACTTGACATCCTGAGATGGTAAATGGGAATGTACATCAAGAGATTTTGACATCCGGTTATGTGCAAGTTGAACATCTGCACACTTGATTATGCGGATCAGTGGGGGCCGAAAGTGGTAACCCGAAATTAATGGGGTAGAGAGTGCGATCAAGTTTGACAGCAACCTCGTATTGTGAGATCTTAGGTAGAAGTTCAAATTAAACCACATGCATCGAGTGATAAATGAGTAAATCTGACTTATCGAGAATCTTCGTTCATCACTCAGTCAATTGATTGAGTTTGTTAGAAAGATTGGAAGGATGAATCAATATGAGGTCTATTGAATTTGCTTCCGCAGCGAAGTCTGCTGCGTATATACTTGCGCGCACGCAGGGTATGTTTAGAACACCATGCCCGACTGAATAAATAAACATAACATTATATAGCAAATAAATGGGACGAGACATGCGTTGTAGTTTTCATTCCCAATCCAGAACTCCTGCCGCCATTTCCCAGTCCGCACTCCAAACCCAAACCTCATCCCATCATTTGCTTCCATTTCCATGACTCATACCCAGTTCATAAACCCTTCACCATTCATCTGTCCCTGCTGCCCTTGCTTCGAACTCTCCGCCAAGTTCTCAATCCGCAAGAGCTTCGTCTGCAGAGCCCGCTCCCTCTCATGTATTTCCTCAAGTTTGAAATCCACCATGCTGACACTCGGACTTCGGCCCTGTCTGCACAGACCCAATCGTGCAGGAAGAGATCGCGATCCTTGCTGCTGGCGAGGCGGCTGAAGCTTGAGAAGATTGCCGTGCAGAGCTGTCTTTAGACGATCGAGTTGGTGGGAGATGACCTGGAGGTGGAGAAGTGTCTCGATGATGGCACCAAAGGGGACGACAAACGAGCCGATCGAGAGAGCGGATGTGAGCGTGTTGGCTGTGACATCTAGATGCTCAAGTTCGAGGAGGCGGGAGGACATGGTATCGAGGGTTGTGTCGTAGGCGGAAAGGAGACGGACGTGGCATTTGAGCATGGTGTAGAAGGTTGATGTAGTAAGAGTTCGGTTGTCGGATGTAACTAACATGTTTGGGTCGAGGCTGGTGGAAGAGTTGTTCCGGGAGTGGGAGTGAGATGTTGATAAGAGCTTGGTATTAAAGTAGCCATTTTGTTCCATGGCGCTGGGTTGTTGGTACCATGGTGATGGCGATGGGGACCGGCTGGGAACGATGGTGTCGAACGAGCGGCAAATACAAGAAATTAGTTCGATGAATCGCTCGGCGGTGGAGAGAAGGACACCAAGGGCTTCGGATAATTTCTGGCTTTCTGATGTGTATGAATTTGATGCTGTGCTCATACGTCGAGCTTGATGCATGATGCGTTCAGAGCAGGCGTCGATCTCTGACTGCAACTTGGAAAGAGTTTGAGAGTGAGTGGCATCATTTTGGAGACTCAATATCTGGTTCAGATCTGGTGTGCTGTTCTCTGATGATGATGAGGCTGTGATTGCAGGTGTGATGGTAGGCATGTCCATGTCAGGGAAAGATGAGATGCGGGAAGAAAGTTGACCGTCTAGCATAGGCGGGGACATCGAAACAGGACTTGTGTAGATACCAATGCCATGGTTGGTGTTTGACTTTCTCTTCTTTGGATTTGGCTCAGACATCTGTAGAGTTGGCATGTATGCGGCTAATGTAGAAGGTTAGTCGGTGTTTGGGCTAGAGAAAGGAAACCATCATACAATCAGAGAAATCGGAAAGATCCATACTGTCAAAATATGCCTGATCTGTAATGCAATCCAACAAATCGGCATACTCATCGTTTGACATGGGCTGCGTGTACGGCTGTAGAGAAATAGATGATGGCGAGATTGACAGAGAAGAGTTTGTTGTGAAATTATCCCAGCTTTCTCCGTTTCGGGAGATGGTCGTCTCCGTTAATGCTATCGATTTCGAGCTGACTCCTCCTACTGACTCAGAGCTATTCGTTCGAACTATCCCTAACCTCTTATCCCCATCCTCAGAACTGCTCTCCGTTACTGAACTGGTGGCATTTGATGTGTTCTTCCTCTCGGCTTGTGGTCGATTATTTGATGATTTCCTAGGTCGACCTGTTCGCTGTGCTGCACTGACATTGCAAAACACTCCAGCTCGTTGACATCGAACGCATGGCTCTCCATCTTGAGGTCGGGTACATCGAAGCTTCTGATCATGGCATCGATCACAAGCGAATCTCTTGACTGGAGATGCCTCTTCTGGCTGGGGTTGACTTGGTGAGGACCACATTATGATAATGGAGTAGGTCGAGAGGGGTAACGTATATTAATGAAGAGTGCTGGGGTCCGCCGACTTGGCCCGGAACGAATGACCGTGGTTTCTGATTGTACAAAGAAAGTGAGATCCACGCCTGCATTCGAAAGGGGGTCGATCGAACTATGACGGGGAGGTCTGTTATAATAGCGGTAACCAGACTCTTGGGATTGTGGTGATCAAGGCTAGATATGTGCTTCACGTGTAGACCTGCACTGAAGTACTGACAATTCTCTCTTTGCTCAGCCTTCAAGTCAGCCGGCGGTAAGAATCTCGCCTGACGCATTCGGCTCCCCTTTTGGCACCAGTACAGCCAATTCGGGAGGAATTAACAAGCGTGTCTGTGGAGGAGAAGGATCTCACACTTGGACCAGTTGAACTGCCACGTTGGTGGGCAGCAGGCTGAAGAGCCATGGCTTGGGCCGTGCTAGGATGATTAGACCTGCACATCACGGAACCAATGAGTGCGAGGGAGCTGAATCGGGTAGTATGTTGAGGTATTCCTGTGGTAGACTCACGTAATTAACCACCGGTAGCGCGAGATTTCAGATCCTAATTTATACCCCTGACAGGTGTCAGCCACAGCCCGTGGGACCACCAAAGGTCCACCTGTGAACTCCTCAATTGGTATGGTGCCCGACTGGTCGAATTTAAGCTCCGACAGCTAAAGCTTGCTCGCCCAAAGTTTCCCGTCGTTGGATGCTCCAAGCTCAAAACCCCCCATTCAGATTGTTCCTGACCGGAGGCGGCACGGGAGCTTATGAGATAGCAGTTGATGTTACTTGACGAAATCGGGGGTCTGAAAATGAACTGGAGGATGAAAACTTTCGGACTAAACTACACACACCTGTTTGAGAAGGGAAAAGATGTACAGAATATGCAGTAGGTTGAGGCATACATGAGATGGGCCTTGCTGAAGCTGCTGAATGGCCAAAATGATGACCCGTACGGCACCACGTAACAACAAAATAGTACTAGGAGCACAGTACATCATCCATGCCACTGTCTAGCTGTCATCTGCCAATCATAGGTTGGAAACATCATCCAGCCATACGGGATTACTGTGGTCGTATGGGGGCGGCTGTCGAGATACGGGTGTAGAATAAGCATGGACAAGCTAACAGTGTAACTTGACCTCAACTTTGAAACTGTAACCCAGCCTCCGAACTCTCACAAAAACAGGCACATGGAAGGCATCCCAGGTTTCGAAAACTTCGAGAATCGCATGTGTTCGTCCAATTGCCCACGAACAGGATCGGTATCTGAATCAACTGCCGGATTCATCTCACCAGAGGTTATTATTATCAGAGCGAGCGGCACAAGATCCGCGGCACAGTCTCAATCGATTGGTTGTAGAAACGACAAGTAGAGGACTGAGGACCGTGAGGAGGCTCAGAATTGAATCTTCGGGGATCCGACCATAAACACACCGTTGACCGAGACTGTGGCGGCACTGGGAAACGGTAGCGCATGGATGGCTGATGTTCTGACGGGGGACGATAGGATGATTATAGGGTTGTTGCTGGTGATGATAGAGGCTGTGATTGTGGTGTTGATTGAAGGCTGAGACACGGTGAAGTCATTGGGTGGGTCGGTGCTGAAGTATACCCCCGGCTGGGCACTTCACAGTACTGCTGTGGGTGAAGCCTCAGACACAGCATTTCCCCCTCGAGCACCATCTCACAACATCGTAAACCTCCATCTTGGGCTCGTAAACAATTATCGTCTTCGGCGTGCCCATTTTTGCGAACCTCCCAGCCCGCCCTCTCCCCACAGCACATGCTGAGGCCAGATGCAGCAGCAGCCAAGTCTATAGGGATATTTACCCAGAACTCCCGCGGCCGACAGCTTGCAGTAGTCCTTCCTCAAGATCTCCAGGGGCATGACCTTACGATGTTCTGAGTGGTTCTTGCATCGAGTCTATTCTCCCAGTACCATATCAGCAGCTGACCAACCCCCGAGAGCGCCACGGCTTATCGATGCTCAACGCTGGAAACAGACATTGATGTCGCACTGGCGACATGGACATCCTACCACGAGCGGGTAACCATATCCAGTAAACTCGGTTTCCAATCCGATCATTCAAGTGCTGATCTTACCTATGGAATTATCGCTGCTGACACGATAAATCACAGCGTCTGTCCCTGGCCTGTACCTACCGAGACACGCCCACCCCCGCGCTTATTGTCCACTGAGGACATTGACCTCGTACGCTGTTAGGGCTGGTACTAGAGCTGCGGTTAACTGTCATGAAGTCGGACACTGACTCTCGGGGGCGGTACTTACTGCATGTTTGAATGCTAGCACGGCTCGTGGGCTACTAGTTCAGAAGCGCAGCACAGCACAGCGCAGCACGATGCATCCTGCCCGCCAGGGTGGAGGGATGTGCATGTACCACTGTACATCCGCCGCTTTCTTCATTTAGCCTCATCTTGAAGATCAATCCCTACTGGGGAAAGACTGGGGCACGCTTCATGTCCTTCACATGTTCTAATAATAAGACGAGCATGGTCCCGTGGAACCCACCGAATCTTTTGCAAGTCAAGTGTTCAGGAATCTACTAATGCTAAGTCTCGGAGCACGAACTTCGATCGTGATGGGAAAGGTGATGCTGGCGACGGATTGTTGTCATACGGAGTAATTGAATTCAGTTTCTCTGTACGGATTATAGATTTCGCAGTGCACTTTCAAGCTTCAAAGTCCCCGAAGTCAACACGGTATGAAGGTAAAGGATCGGGCTGTTTTGCTTTGACTTCGATCCTCCCTTCTGTCTTCAGCTGCCATGACCCCGAAGGTCCTTTTGCACTCAAAATCATCCCATACAATTGTCTTGTCGTCTGCTAAGGATAATTCAAATCCTCTGCGAAAATCTCAAGGCGAAAGAGTGAACGAGCAGTGCTGAAAATATCCCTTCAACACAATTCTCTGGCAAAAGAAGGCGGCACATACCCATTTCAAAACAATACATGTAACAGGGCTAACAAAACTTCAGGATCACCCAGTTACTGTAAGATTCGGCGAGTCTTTTCACCTTCGCTGGTATGGTTTTTGACCATCTTAAGGTAAGTTCTCTGCTCCAGAGTCTGGGATCAGCAAGATGCTGGAATGCCCGCTCATTACCACGGATCATGGCACTAAACTTGTGGCATGGGTCATATTGCACTGAATCTTCATGCAGCTCCACAGATAGTTTGTACTTGTTTATTGTCGCCTTGTTTATGTGTAGCGCTTTGTGGGAAATTTCTCTTCTTCAGCACATTGATACATGATCATGTTCCCCATCTTCCATTCGCGATCACTTTTCATCCTTCGCAGCCACCCGCCAAAAATAGTATCCTCCTTTTCCCGAAACCTTTACCCTGCTATTCTTCCTCCACATCTGAACTCTTACTCCTCAAATTTGACTTTCCACATCGCTCCCTTCAAGTGAAGCCCCTCCCTCAAATCACAGCATACCACATTCTCCGCCCAAATGCAGGAGGAACCCAATCCAGCAAAAGTCACCGACAGAGCACGTACATGGTACATAAATGGCATTTTGCAGGATGGAGATATATGAGTTGTCGAGATGTGGCTGAGACTAATATAAAAATTGGCCAAACAATCAGCGTGCTGGAGGCGCGGTAGGATGGGGGCTGAAACTGGGCTCGGTAGATGCCGTTCCTTCACCACTTGTATGGTTGCTACATTTCCTACTTGTACCATTCGATAGGATCTCCCATCGATGCTGCACTCATGATAAGACATTTGATGTCTTTCAATCGCGCCTGTGGGGAATTACAGGATGTGCATGTTTACAATGTTGTGTTTGTTTTGTTTTTGCTTTAAGCACGGATAACTTGACGTAGGTTGAAAGGCTCGAAACACAGAAGATTCCAGCGCTTGAAATGGAATATGTACAATGAATTGAAAATCGTCATGATCAAATGTGACGTTCGTGATGCATCAAGCGGGGCCATCGTTGAAGGGGGAAGACGCATCCATGTTCTCCCAGAAGGTCGTTAGCGAGCAGCTCAATGCCACTTACGGAAAGTCGTCAACCTCCTCAGTACCAGGTGTCGTCGGCGTAGTCCCATTCGTCGAACCACTACCAGAACCCTCACGCAACGCAATAATTCTCTCTACTGCCCTCTCAGCAGCAACCATAACAATAGCCTGCGTATTCCCCGTCGACAAATCCGGGTGGAAACTCGCATCAACCACGAACAGATTATCGGTACCATAAACTTTAGTGTTCAAATCAACCACAGCTGTCCCATTCTTCCTCCCGTCATCAGTCCCCATCTTCGCGCTCCCCACCATATGGATGCCAGGTTGAACAGGACCAGCGAGGACAGCTGCTGCGGTGGCATTTGCGCCGCCAGTGTAGGTTAGGGGACTTCCGGGCTTACGAGCCATGTCGAAGAGTTCTTTGATGGCGATGGTCCAGGCTTCTTTGTCTGTATCGGTGGAGGTCCATGGTTCCTTAATGAAGAGCGTGTTTCCTGCGGCGTTGATGGCGAGTTCGCCGCGGGAGGTGAGGCCGTGGCTCATGAGGAGCATGAATTGCACGGTGTTGTTCGCGTAGGAGTTGCAATGTGCTTGGAACATGATGGTGTGGCCGTCAGTGGTATTGACCTGTCTAAATGTGTCGAGTCTTTGGAATGACTGCGTCATGACACCGGATCCTTGATAATATAGATCCAGGTCTGCTTCGGATGGATTGAGAAGCTGCGGGATGCTGTACGTGCTGAGACCGCCTGTAACGTTGAATGTTATCGTGTATCGAGAGTGGTCTTTTATATCCAGACCCACAGGTAAGTTGATCCAATCACTTTCTGGGACAGTGATGCCTGTTGTGCCGGCTTTCACGGTATTGATTTGTGCAGTGGGACCAATGCCCGAATTGAAGAGGACACGAGGAGTGGACATCACACCTGCTGCAAGGAGGACGCTTCCGCCTGCTTTCAAGTTGATGATCTGGCGACCGTTGGCGGTTTCGGTCTCTACGCCGGTAATCATTGAACCCTTTCGTAGGACTCGGACTACCTTGGTGTTGAGCTGGAGCTTGAAATCTGGGCTTGCTTGAGCTAATGGAAGATAAGTGTGGATTGGCCCAGATCGGATCCCATCGGCAATCTGGATTCTAGTCAGGAGATACTTCACGCCATTCTTGGAAGATGGACTTACGTTCAGTTGAGGGAGTCCATATGACTGTATCTTGGAGTCAGGACTCTCAATTCCATCAGCATAAATCCAACCATTCTCTTCCAGCCAAGACGATATCACAACCGTCGATTGGTTATCGTACTGAATACCGTCACGAGAGGACATAGTCGTCCCAGGGTTTCTATCATACAGGCGTTCAGCAGCAGGAGCAACATCCGCCCAGTTCCAACCCTCAGGCCAATTGTCGTCAAAGTCCCAGCTAGGAGGATGAATAAACGCCATTCCATTAACAGACCCACCGCCGCCAAGAACACAGCCAGCTATGGATGCGGTATCTGTGCAGTAGCCTTCTCCTTGTGTGCCTTGCGGAAGCGAATTGAACACACCAGGGACATCATAATAGGTTAAGCTTGAGTTCCAAGGCACGAATCTTTTGCCACCTGTTGAGGCAGTGGAAGCGACACCTCGCTCGAGAAGCAGAACAGAGCGTCCAGTTTCAGTCAAACGCTGGGAAGTAATAAGACCAGCCGGCCCACCCCCAACAACAATGTAGTCGTAAGTTGTGTTGGACACTGGAATGGGTGTTGTACCATTACTTGTGCCATTTCCTGGCGTGGGAGTCGTTGGTGTGCCAGCCTCGGCAAGAGCAGCCCATTGGGCGAATGAAGCAGATCTAGCAGCGGTCATGTCGACACCAAATAATCCGAATCCGCCAGCATGAAAGCCCAGGGTGGATGATGAGTCTGCAGGTGATGCTGGGGACGCATTCGCTAAACCCCAGCCTAGAACAGCGGTAGTCGCATTGGAGACAAACGTGCTGCCATCAGTTTGAACACAACCTTCACATAGGAAAGTGTAAGTATATGTTGTGCCGTCGAAAGACGTTCCTGCAGTAATTGGTATGAGCGATGCAGACCCGGTAAATACTCCAGGGTTGGAATATCCGGTAGCGAGACGTAGCGAGGCGACAACTTCATTAACGTTTGGCCAGGCTACAACCATGAGACTGCCGCTCATGGGACCTTTCAAAGATATTCCAGCCCATCCTGCTGCTCCTGTCGCGCTTATTCGACCGATGAAGTCTGCTGAGGCATTTTCTGGGAGCGCAATACCGAAGGAATATGCCCCAGATGTGACTTGCTGGAAAGTGATTCCAGTTCCGCCGTCAGTGAAGGGTGTCGATGATTGGCCATATGATTTTCCGACGAGGCCGAGTGCAAAAGTGAGTTTGTACAAGAACGATCTGTGCGCAATGCTTGATGGCATGCTGAGGAAAGTATGATAAATGAGTGTGTGGAGATGAAGCTTCGAACGAAGTTTCCAGAGTTAGAACAGAGTTTAATTGACGAGAGGACAATCTTTATATACATGTTCATTGTCGACATTGATCAGTGCCAGGCAAAAACCCACCATCTTATCACCCTCATTTCCACAGCTTAAAGTTGATCGTCGTCCGATGCCATGCGATGCCAAGTAACAAGAGATAGATTGGCTTCCTGAAAGAACTCCGAAAAATAGTCATCACACCACTTGTGATTGGTGGGTTCATCTTTCCCCAGGAAACATACACTGGACTCAGTTTCAGGCTACTAGAACAAAGTGCTGATTCGTTGGGGCAAAAGAGGCATGTGCCTTGCGTGCCTTGGCTGTCCTCTCGCTTGCCGGTCCGAGTACGAGCTGCACGAGGAGACATGGGATGAATCTCTTAGCTCTTGCCCTTTATGAGCTGTCTCCGGCTTTACAAGCCGAGGTATTTCTTTCGTTTTCAGTGTGTTCATGCGTGGAGGTTAAGGACATGACTTCTTGCATGAGAGCGGCAATTGAGTTTGAGTGGTGGTAACGAAAAGAGGGTTGTTACCGTAAACTCTACCCCGCAGATGAGAACGAATCAAAGCCAATAGAGCTTCCAGAAAGTTTCGCTTGTTATGATGGTACCAAACTTTCCTCATATCGTGCAAGATGTACGATCACTAAAGGAAACTGCGAGCTTGTGCAAATGTTCTGCAGTCCCCGTTTCTACAATTCGCTCGAACACCTCTTGCCAGGTGACTGAGCAAGGCCCAGGAAATCTGAATAAGCAATCCGAACAGGACTTGAATACGTTGTGTCGAGATGTTCTTGTAGCTAAGAAATACGAGGTCTTGATTTCAGATATTTTTTGAAAATAGACAAAATAATTAAAGCGCTGCGGAGAATCAGGAAATCAAGGTCACACATGCTGTGAGAGCTGCGAACTTGTGCAATATCTCAGTCATTGACATATGATCAGCAAAATAATCTTGAATGATTGATAGACTGTCTTGCGGCGTCACGAGGTCCTTGACCGAAAGTATCAATTGCTTGAACACCAGCCAGACATTTTCCCCATGATTTTCCTTTCACTTCCAAGCAAGATCGCAAGCCCACAGCAAGCTGTATACTTGGACAAGACACATACGAGGAGTTGAGTCGGTAATCGGCCAAACTAAGTATCTCAGCAGCTTTTCCCGATCCAATCACTCACAGAGTGGATGACTTTACTGTCAATCGGGTGTTTGTTTACCGCTGTAAGCAACAGCTTATTCTCAGTGGTTGGGTAAAAGTGAGAGGTACCACCCAATGTAAAAACGACTGAAGCTACAGCATACGTCATTTGAGTTCATATCCTTGAAGAAGACTCATCAACATAAGACATCCTCGGATACATTCCGGTGAAAGGAATTTGAGACCCGTCAGAGTGGGTTCAGTTGCGAATTCTGTGCCTCGTGAAGAAAGCCAGATGGAATAAAAAGCCGAACAAATACCTAGCCATAGTACTCGCGAAAATGACTACACAATCACTTGAGTACTGAAACGGTCACTTGCAGTGATGAACGAGAAGCATGCGCAGTGACAAATTGTCCTTACCATGCGGCCTAGCATCTATCACTCAAATAACTTCTTATCGCATCCAAACTAGACAATCGCGACCATATATCTGACAGGCACTGATATCATAGGTCAGCTCGGTGCGTATGGTGGAGGCATGGCGAAGGATGGAGCCGCAGATCTTATAACTGGTAGCAAATAAGTTCAGACGACGTAGAATTAACCCTGAGCAATGTGATGAGACGCTCAAACCTGCATGCATGCTACAGTACTTAGATAGCCTCTTACTGTACTATAGCCCTGCTTCCCATCCTTCCTTGTAGCAATCTACCAAATCAGATAGGTGCAGTGAAGGATTGACGTGCAGTAGGAGCCAAGACTAGGATACTGCAACGCTGTTATATCCTAGCTCAGGCCTAGAGTAGCTTCGAAAGATAGTGGACGGCCCTGCAATTTTGTGACGAAATACAGCTAAGATACAGTGTTGTATCCGGCCATGCAAGAATTTCAGAGAGACAGAAGGCTGTAAGTGCGTGGAGGTGGCTTGACAGCGCGCTTAGAGGAGCATGCTATTTTTGTCAGCACTACTGTACTCGCTAGAGGCACGCTAAGACCTCGGCGCCTCCTTCGCTTCAGGGGCTTCGCTACCACTGTCTTATTTCTGAGAAGGGGATGTCCAGGTGGAGCTTGTTTATTATGAGACTGCTTGGAATTTCTTCGCTACTCGCTCCGTTGTGAAAGATGTGAAGAAGTGCTGTTTGGTGTGCTAACGGATCTGCCAGCTACCACGTGATTGCATTGAAGAAGACAAGAGAGGCATGATCCTGGCTTCCTGCCTTTCTGTGTCGCTCTACCGCGCGCGGATGGAAAGCAACAAAACATTCTATTTGGTTTACATACAGCTTCCCTATTTCTCGGTCTCGAAGTTTGTGACCAAAGTCCCAATGTGTGGTAGAATCTCAACAGCAAACTGATCTCCATCGTGGAGATACTCCTTTGGCGTGAAACTGAAACCGACACCAGCTGGGGTTCCAGTGAGGATGATCGTTCCAGGATTCAAAGTCGTTCCCTGTGAAAGGAAGGATACAATCTTTGGTACGGAGAAAATCAAGTCACTAGTTGAAGATTAGCATTTTCCTCTGCCAACAACGACGAAGTTCACGTACTCAAGTCCGCAATCCTGCATGACTTTCCCGTTTTTCAACCCTCTCAACTTCAGTTTCCCAACGTCGGGAATCAACTCCTTTGATACCAGAACAGGACCAATCGGGCAAGCTCCATCAAATCCCTTGCTGAAACTCCACTGGCTCTGAGCGAATTGACTGGTCCGGCTGCTGACGTCGTTGGAAGCTGTATATCCGAGGACGTAGTCTAGAGCTGAGGATTCAGACACATTCTTACACTTCTTGCCAATGACAATGACGAGTTCTGACTCGAAATCACATGAGTCGTCTTTCAGAGTGTGCTTTGGGATGATGGTTGGTGCTGGGTACGGATCGGCTAAAGCTGTTGAGGGCTTGGTGAACAAGACTGGGACATCTGGGAGGGCCATTTTCGCTTCTCGGGCGTGTTGAACATACTAGCATTGTTATTACTGATTGTAATGATGCATTGTATAGAAACTTACGTTCAATCCAATACATCTGATGGTCCCCACTTCTGACTCCGCGAGAGGAGAGAGTACTTTTCCGATCACTTCGGTCTTTCCAGTTGAGCTTCCTGGGTTCAAGACCGACGATCCGCTGAGTACCGATACTTCGACATCTTTTCCGGCTAATGTCGCAGCTCCGACGTCGACATTCTTGTCTGTTGGTTCTCCAATGAGAATATCCTTCCCTGACTTCGGAATGAAGCGGACAAGGCCTATTTGCGGCTCATTAGCTGATGTATATCTCTTCTCTCACTATCTGTACTCACGGCCAAATGATGGAATAGACATGTTGCTTGAGTATACAACTGATTTGGAGTTGAGATGTTGATAATATTTGGAAAAGATATGTGGTTGAAAGACGCGAGACCAGGACGACGTCCACATCAGCCTAACCCCGCTACCCCTCCATCCACCTCCGAATCCAGGAAAGAAGATGAATCAGCGGCATAACATCACGGCTTTCGCCCTTGATAGGCCGAGAAAGCAAAATAAAAGGGGAAGAAATCAACTCCGGCGGGGCAGAGATACATTGTGGTGGGACATCACCTGACTACGTACCCTTCCCCACATCCCCTCTCCAGATATCCCGCTTTCAACCGTCAATTGTCCACATCAGCCATCTCCACGCGTCCACATCAGACCACATGTATGCTAGAGCAATGCTATAGACAGCTTCATATTCTATATCTCCGTGCTATTCTTTCTCTGCCTGTTCTATAGATTTTCTGCAATTGTGACAGCTTACTTTGACAGCACAGCAAGCAGAAATGGCAGCTCCTCAAAATTCCGGATATCTGCAATCGAACGACCCTACCAAGCCTCGATCCGACGCAGCAGTTCCTTTCCGCGATATAATACCCTCTCCAGACCATCCTCGGATTGCCGGAATACAAAAACATGATGCATTGAGCTGGTGCGAGTCGAGAAGGCAGATTGAAGCTCCGGCTTGGTTGATCAATCGTCTAGAGAAGAAGAATTTGGATCCGTATAAAGGATTCACAAGCGATGGGAAGGTAAGGGAGGGCCTGTATCAATATGCGGAGGATGAAGGAGCCCCTACTGAGGAAGTTGCTGCGAAAGTCCGGGAATTGATGGGTGTATTGAATGAGGAGGAGAAGAAGGCGGTGCATTGTGGTGAAGTCACCGATGATGACTTTAGATTGTGGTCGAATCCAGAGTTATACATGAATCCAGGTACATTTACCCAGTTTCAATGCCAATTTTAGGCAAACACTAACTCGTCTGCAGGTGGTCTCCGACTCGACGAATGCTCTCCCAAGATTCAAACCTCAATCCACTCCATTCTTAAAGCCTCCACATCTCCCCAAGGATACGAAAAGATTCTCGGATGCTGCCTCACCAACGATTTCCTGGGGCACTTAGTTAACGGCAAGAAAGTCCTCAACGAGCATTCCTACAATTTCAGACTCTTTGGCACACCGTCACTCACTTCGCCGTGGGGATATACATTCTTTGGGCATCATCTCTGTCTCAATGTTGTATTTTTGGGAAAGAGAATGGTCATCGGACCAACATTCATGGGTGCAGAGCCAGATAGAATTGACGAAGGTCCTCATGCTGGATTGAGGTTGTTTCGAGCAGAGGAAATGGAGAGTTTGAAGTTGATGCAAGGTCTCCCGAAAGAATTACAAGATAAAGCTACGCTGAGTAAGGGCATGGATGGCAAGAGCTTGCCTGCTGATAGGTGGAATCCTTTCGATGAGAGGCATCTTGGAGGTGCTAGGCAGGATAATAGAGTCGTGCCGTATGGTGTGTGACACTTTTCAAGAGGGTCTTTCCGGCAGAGAAATCATCGCTAACATATCTGATAGAAGGTTGTCCCGTGTCCGAATTCCCGCCGGACAAGCAAGAATCGATCGTCAACCTGTTCAAGGCTTTCAATGAATATTACCCAGACGCAGTCCTCCAACACCGGTTATCACTCTTCAAGAAACACTTGAATGAGACATACTTTGCTTGGATCGGCGAATTCGGCGATGAAGATCCGTACTACTACCGTATACATAGCCCCGTCTCGTTCATGGAGCTGGATTTTCACTGCGGAAGTAAGTTTTCCATCCTCGGCTCCGATGCCACAGGAAAATATATATCCTATTTTTGACTGAGTATGCTGACATGTTTCAGTTTTCTTGACAAATACAACGCCTGCGAGGTGTCATATCCATACAGTCAACCGACTACCTAATCGAGGGGACTACGGACGGGCATTGATAGGAGCATAGTTGTACAGGAATAAAGCAGAATTCCCAACTCAATTAAACGGCGTTCAAGCATTACAAGCATTAAGAAAAATTCTGCGAAACTCCAGGCTTCTGTACTCATTGCCCCACTTCACGATCATGATCATGCCATGATACGTCTTATTTGCACGTTGTACGATGGCAGGTATCCGTCAAATCGTAGAGAGAAGTGATGCTCTCCACAATCTCCACGAGCTATCGACTCATCCGCCCCACATCCCCACTACAATTTTCGAGCCAGGTATTTAGGTACTTTTCTTCTCTATGCTGAAAGCATGGCTGTAGAACTGCCTAGCCTCCAAGCAATTCAAGTCAAAGGTCTTTCTCAAATAAATGTGATTGTTTTCATCTCTTTCATTATTCATTCGTACACACCGTGCCAGAGAGGGGCAGAGGTCAATTTTGGTCATCATGGAAGGGACTCCATGATATGGAACAAGAAGTTCCTAAAAGGTACAGTCACATTATACTTTCATACTTTGAGGATCTGATACACCAAAGTCATGAGTCTAGTGGTCTTTTCGAACAATGCTGCCGTAGTCCATTGAAGTGTGCGGTGCGCGGCCTGCCTATCTTTTGTCTCAACGCCCAAACCTCGCTTATTGTCTACATTGAATGTGTGGACTCCTCTTGATGCAAACTCATGACCAGATCCATGGAGGTAACCTGACATGCCCTCGAATTTCTCAGCATAGAAAAATGTCCTCTGCCACCCCCTCCTCCTCATAGTAGCTCCACACCTGTTCCTTGTCAGGCTCTTCTCGAAGCCAGTCCACTGCGAAAGGACATTTATGTCTGCATAAATGGCAGTCTCCGTTAACCAAATACCATTGGTTTCCACTCATCCGGCGTATAATTTAGGGAGAAGAGGCCCCTTTTATGATATTTATGGAATCCCCTAACTGTGCACATTCCGGCGCAACCCCAATAGTATTTTCTTGAGAAAGGAAAAATCGACAATTTTACATGGATCCAAGAAACTCGTAAACCAATTCAGAATCTAAATAAAATGCAGAGTCTATCCTAGAACCAGGATGAGTCCCTTCCTCGCTCGACTCGATATCCTTCACCTGCGAAAGCATCAATGATCCTAACACAAACATAATTTTTTTGACGGGATAACTTACCATGACAGAACCTCGTGTCAGCCATGTCACAAAGTCCAATCTACTGGGCCACTGACATCGAATTGCTAATAGGTCAATATTGAAGCACTAACGTCCCACCCCACCCTTCCGCCCCCCCCTACCT
>JAFJYH010000398.1:0-36096 GCA_017365405.1 Cadophora malorum | reverse complement strand
GGGCAGAGAGGGGCTGCTGATAGCGATAGAGGCAGTGAGGATGGCGGCTGGGCGGGAGCGAGCGATGGGAAAACATGTCGGCGTTCTTGGCTGCTGCAAGAAGCAACAACGAACAACGACCTCGAGGCAGATCCATGCCTCTTGATCGGCGGTGTGCGACTTTGAAAACGGGACGACAAGGGTGCAAGTCGAAGTACCAGCCTGTTCAGTGTTCACGGGAGGCAAGACAGACATGGACATGTCGTCAATGTGGTGGCTGATTTGCAGCCTCACCGACTCCGATGCCTTTGATCTGATATCGAATAGGGTTGCAGGACGTTGACCGCGGTGTTGATTATGATTATGATAGCGTTCTGTCCACGTGCAGACGATCTTGTTGTTATCAGATCTTCTGTATGACTCTTGTCTGTCGGCTGCCTGCTGGGATTCTCGTCGTGCGTGTCACGGTGAGATGAAACACTTGAGATGAATGGCTGTTGATCCTGGTGTTGTGTTTGTCACCGCTCAGGCTGAAGACATAGTTCCAGCTATCAGATTCCCGGCCAGGACCCAGGACCCCGGCCGCAGACCTGACCAAAAGAGAAGGACGATCGGACCCGACACCTGATATCGCATCGATCCAGAACGGTGGATAAGATTGCTATGTCGTATCGATCTGGCGGTCCTCAAAGCTCCAAGTCATCTGCAAGTGACGGCATGGCGGTTCCCACGATGATTTGCTTCTTTCCACGCTGTGGCGGCGCGTTTGTGGTTGAGCGAGGTCCAATAGCTACAGCACGAGATGACTGCATGTCGAACGACAAACACGAATGCCGATTATCAGAACAAGTGCCAGTCGAGTACCATGCAATCATCCTCATGATCTCAAGCCGTTATCGTCCAAGATTGCCTCGGCGGCTGGGGCTGAGACCGTCTTTCTCTTTTTAGGTTCTGATCATCTGCCATGTTTCGACCAACGCATCAATATTTGAGGCGTGGAAATAAACGACGAACAAGGCTGGAGCCTGCCCTTGAATAT
This sequence comes from Cadophora malorum, assembly GCA_017365405.1. NCBI lineage: Eukaryota > Fungi > Ascomycota > Leotiomycetes > Helotiales > Ploettnerulaceae > Cadophora > Cadophora malorum. Next base: position 35,078 of record JAFJYH010000398.1, on the reverse strand, counting down.
TGTTCAGACCCATTTGACTCCATATAGTTTGTTCACCGCATTCTCTGCTCGACGGGGCCTTCATCTGTATTCACGAGCTCCCCTTGGAATAGATGTGAATATTCAGACGATGTCATAAATTGTACATTCCAAGATCGGAGGATATGTAGCGACTAAATGTTGGGATTTTTATATGCCAAAACGACGAGCAACCCCTTGACCGCTCCCGCCTACTTGCGCTACTCGCTTCCAACCACCGTCACTCCTCATGTAAAGGCCAAGCCATGAGATGAACAGCCTCATTCTGCCGCGTTAGGGAAAAATCCAGCAGATCAAATATAAACCTAGTCCATCAGAATTGTATGTCTGTTCCGCTTCAATCAAACGACTGGATTTGCCCAAATTATCCTCGCCCCGTGCCGTCCCATTCGTCCCGAGCAGGATCGTGTGCGCACTGCTTTCATCCCAGACTCAAGGCAAGGTAGGCCAGGCTCCGGTTGCACGACATGTAGGCATCTCGTATGCTAGCCAAGGGCCTCTCAGATGTGGAGCGTACAGCAGGTCGCAAGAGCACAGGAACTCTATCTTTGACAGGCGGCGCCACATGTAGTAAGACTGCATATGAGATTGTATCGTTTTGTTGCTGTCTCTGCTACTGTACTGTTCGTCCTCCCGGACGTGCGGCGACGCTCACGACTTGTTGTGCCACTCATTGCCCGATGAAGTGACTCAGAGATCGGCTTGTGATATATATCGACTACCGGCAGATTGGGCCAGACGACGACATGAGACGAAAATGAGTGGATGATGGAAGGCCGGTTTGACAGTAAGACAAGACGAATGAGGGAAATGCCTCGGGACGTGGAGAGGGATAGGGTAGGGGTAGGAATGGAAACGCTGTCAATATACTTGCTTCATCGGGTTCAGCCTTGATGCTGCCCAACTGCGCATCGCATTTGATGCTGGAAGATTAAATTGAGGTCAAGCTTTGACTTCCAGGAAGCAAAGGCCCGAGACGAAGGCTGCATCCTCGTCATACCGTCGTCATTGAACAAGCTCTGATCCCAGCCCAAGCCCTGTCATCATCCCTTGCCTAATTTTCTCTGGGGAGGGTTTATTTTGACATCGGGAACGCAACGGGAAGGGGGCGGAAGATACAGTTTTAAACTAGTTTGTTTGTGATATCGATGCCAACAGCATGCGACAGGAATGTTAAGATAGCGGGGAATGAAAATACGGTGAAAGATTCAAGGTACGCAGTCAGAGGTACTTGTATACATGCCTTGTGGACCGATAATATTCCGAATATATTCTTGGCCGAGCCAAGTTGTCGCACTGCACTTGTAAAGAGATGGATGGGGCGGAAGAATCAGGGCCGCCTGGGTGCTGGTCTCGGGATTAGGAGGGAAAAAGGAAGAAGGAAGGAAGCTCGCTGATGTCGTCGTCGTGAATGTCACCGTCGCAACACTTGTGCACTCTCCCGATAGCCGGTATCTCTCTATCTTATCCTCGGCCCGTGAAGGCAGGCAAGCAGGCAGACAGGCAAGGGGGAACTTATCTGCCTCGGAGAAAATGTAACGCTACAATCCTCAAAAGTAAAAAGAACGAGACATACACACATGCAAGGAGAATCTAGAATAAGAAGTACCTGTAATAATTGCTGGTTTTATAGATAGCCATGTAGAAGTGAACATTCTTTCGACCTGGTGTCCCTGCTGGTAGGGTACAGTAAGTTAAATACACCGAAGCAGAAGTAGAAGTACTCCGTAGAAGTAGAAGCAGGGACCATAGCCGTGGGCCAGACTGGGACTGGGCCAACAGATTCGAGGCGATTGCCCAGCATGCAGGGATGGTCGAAAGCACCTACACAGGAACATGGGGGGAGACAGAGGGAACAGGGTAAGATGGCAGGGGGTAAGGTTTGGTTAAGGTGCTTTTTAGCTTTTAGCAGAGAATTACAGGGAGCTGCAGGGTCCGTCAGTCGTTCTTATGGGGCCTTAGACTGTCTTTGGAATCGCTTGGTTACTGCTGCAGCCTGCAGGTAGTCCCAGTCCCAGTCCCAGTCCCAGTCCCAGTCCCGGTCCCAGTGCTGGTGGTGGTGTTGGTGTTGGTGCTGGTGCTGGTTCTGGTCAAAAAGTCGGTGTGTGTGCCGGCGCCTCATGTCGGCCCTCCGCCTCCACTTTCACTTTCACTTCCTTCACCTCTCCCTCATAATCCGAGCTTCACCCAGACCAGACCAGGACTGCACTGCACAGGACACCCTCTTGTTCCCTCCACAACAACAACATCACCGCCACCTCTGGACTACATCTTGGAAGGATATCTATCCCAACCTCGAGTTTAGCTGTCATCCTTTGAATCTTTGTCACATCAAAAAACAAAACTCGAAGGCGCGTACGAAAATAACTTCGCTCCTATCTGTCGCGACGATATCCTGCTTGCTCCGTCTTCGCATCCACTCCACCAAACTCCACAGCACAGAACAGGAAAGCAAAGTGACCACCCCTCTTTCGCGCGACAATGGCCACCACATGCCTGCACAACGCCCGGCAGACGCGCTGTTAGCATCTTCTTCAAATCTACTACTCGAGAAGGATCTCAAAGGGATCTTTGGTCTTTACAGGATGTCATTGCTAGGAAGATTGCTTTCTGGCGCAGGACCTTCAACTTCCGCTCCGCGAACACCCCTCGATTCTCACCTGGAAGACCAATTTACCTACAACCTCCTCTTTCCCGATCCAGATGCATTGTACCATCATGATCAGGTTTTCCAGCTGTCGTCCGCGACAATTCTCGCGCCCGCCGCCCTCAGGGATGCAGACTTGAATGGGGATATTGACCTAGACATGAGAGACGTGCGGGTGATAATCATGCAGGAAGCTACACCTTCGTCTGGCTCAGCATATCTACTTTTCGATACACACGCCCCTCCACCACCGTCTCCTTCACTGGACAGACAAGCTTCTGGCAATGGGCCAGCGTATCCGTCACGAACAGAAGGTCGTCGTTCAATTAGCTCCCCGCGGAAGATGAGCGTGGGGCAGAATTCGAGGCCGGTCATTATCCAGGAACCGTCGACTCCCCGAGTATTTGGCGCATTTGGTGGCAGAACGCAACACAACAAGACTACGAGCTACAATGAGACGGCAGGGCAGCGTTCGGCTAGAGAGTACAGAGAAGAAGTTTCTTGCTTCGCAAGTTACATGTTCGGCAATTCAGATGTTATGGCTTACAAGGGATTCGGAACCAAGGTGCATCCTCTACCTTCAGAGTCCAGACATCCGTTCACATCAGGTTCATATGCTGGGGATGGCTCTTTGGGGAGATCCAGTATGCGAAGCAGTAAACTGGCACAGTCCTTCACGTCGGACACAGTGCATGGGCCGACATCGGCTGGTTTCACAAGTCCAAGTACTGCAAGGACTGTGGACAGGAAGAAGGTGCTCATCACACGCATGTTCCCGGTGCCTCTACCCAATGATGAGACAGAAGAAGCCACCCAGAACACAACGCCTACACAGCAGAATGTGCAGTCGAATAGTGCTGCAGGATATCCCTTTCCCAAGGTCACCGCGAACGGGTCACACTCGGCTGAGTTCAGAAAGCCACAGCCGAAGCAGAAGAGGACGCCGATGTATGCTGTCGGTGTGGTCGTAAATTGGCCACAGTCGACCACTTTGCAAACGCCATCCGCACCAGCCTCCAGATCAAGTTTCCGTGGGGCAGGCTCTTACACGGAACAGGACTCGCTCCCATCATCTTTCAATTCAGGACGCCGTTCTGGCTGGACTGTCCTTGGGCATGGCTTCGGAGTCGAATCGATGGATTCTTCTTTTTCAAGCGAACCCGAGGATCGCATTGAGAATATCACTCAACACTGGGATATTATCATGCGGACCATGTCTCACCTGCAAGCTGTTGCGACTGCTTCATTGCTCCCGATGCTCAAGCAAGCAGATATCAGCTCCCCGGACCCTCGCCGGGAATCGTCACACTCTCGCGCGCCTTCTGCCAGTGTATCGATCTCAGGCAAACGGGTTCAAGAAGATATGAAACCCTTCAAGATTCCAAAGACAAATGCCAAGATGGTGCAATTGACTGCAAATTGTCTTTCACAAGTGCAGAGGATCCATAAAGAGGCCGACGCAGCTCGGCAAAGAATTGTCATGGGTCTCAAAGCACATCAGGTAGCCACTGGACAAGGAAGATGGGGTATCTGGCGTGAGGAAGCACGACTAGTTGGCAAGTGGGCAGGAGGCAAGGACGAAGGGTTTTTCTTCTTTAATCTATTAACTGGATTCCTCGGCAACCACACTGAATGGCTTCAAGCACTCGGGCCTAGTTGGTACCGCCGTCGCCACCATCAACAGCAGAGAGCCAATAAAGATGATGACATCTCGCTTCCGGCGCGGACCATCATTCTGTCCGATAACAAGCTAATGGCTCGCCGACTAATCTTTCTGTTGTCGGCTTTCCTGCCTGCGAACCAGCAAGTGATTTCAGCTAGGCTGCACCGCCCGAGCACGTCGACCTCGTTTGGAGGTTATTCACAGTCTCCACCAAATGTACCCATTTTGAGAGAGGAGTCTCTTCGTCGGCGGATTAATAAGAGAGGAAGTGTGGCTCGAGGCTCCCATGCACGCACTTCGAGCTTTCCCAATCCAGCCCTCTTGGGTCTAGGGCCTGAGATTCATCATGATCGCCGAACATCTGATGCCACATCTATCAAGACTGCAAACCTTCCCATCCCTGGCAGTGACCTCAATACGAGAAAGAGCAGTGCCGCGACTACTTCAACAGCAACTCCAGTGACGACAATGCCTCACTTCTCTACTAGGCGACCAGTAAGAGGTACGGGCCCCGTTCCACGACCAGGAAGCAGCGGTAGCCTTGCGACCGATGATCTGCTGCGCTCATTGAAGAGAGGGGATAGTACTGGGCAGTACAGTACTGCCAGTACTGACTCTCAAGGACCAAATTCACGGTGGGGTAGTATGATAAGTGGTTTCTGGGGTTCCAGAAGACGAGACTCAACAGCATCGACTAGTGTCGAGCCGCCTTCTATGGATGAACTCGATATCCGCGATCCTCATTATAAGACCAGCTCGCCGCTGAAGAAGGGAAAGCTGGCAGAAATGGTTGACGAGGTCACAAAGGATTCTGTCCAGAAGACAAAGGAGCAGCAAGAGCGCGAGATGAGAAAGTCCGAATCTGGAAGTGCGTCAACTGCCAGACCAGAAGATGAGCAGGGTGAAGACATACCTGAACAGATCATCCATGTCGCAGAACGAGTCGCAGATCCCTCTGGTGCTTTCGAATCGCCAGTGAAAACTTCGATCAATCACGACGATGGTGTCATTGATATCGATGTTCCCCTACCGGACTTTTTGTCATTCGAGACGGCTGTGAGTTCACCATCGAGCAGTGGATACCTATCAACTCCAGGTCTCGGCAATGGGATGGAAAGCTTCGAGAACTATTCTCGTTCCGGTCCGGATGTCGAGACGACAATGAATGTTGGAGGTTGGCTCCCACGCTACCATCCGGACTTCGCTCTTCAAGCAATTCCTGTCCAAAGTGATATTTTGGAAGAAGTCAAGGCGTCCATGCGTGCTGAGCCGACACCCATTATTGCATCCAATACACCTTTACCTGAAGGAAGTCGTCCCGACAGATGGGTTGATATCAGCAGTGCTGTCATTGCCGATACCACCAATTTCACCATCAAGCATATTCGGTATAGACGACTCATTAAACACAAAGAAGTCCCCTCGGCAACACCCAGCATCCCTCATTCGTTCGACTCTCGTTACGGCAACGTCTATGCACCAAGTCAACTCACTCCCTCGACTGATATCTGCGACAGTTACGTTGAAGAAGAGTTCCTCGAGGAGCCAATCATCTCAATGGACGAGACACTTATTGAAGCAGTCGAGCGTATTATTGCTCAATCCGGCCGAGAATCAAAAACGACATCCGCTTGCTCGTCACGATCTGCATCACGCGCAAGAGGTAGCCGGGAGCGGTCAAACTCTCACAATAGAACCATAGACACCCCCGAGCATAAACTTGAGGTCCCAAGAAATGAATGCAAGAAGATGGTACTAAGTGCACTGGAAGAGATAGTAAGAGAAGTCGCGGAGAGCAGGCGGGAGGGAGGGGATGCTGAAGTGGACATGGAGAGAGAGAGCTTCTTGAGAGAAGGGGTGAGGAGCTGGCTGTCGAATGTTGAGACTGGCGAGGCTGCTCAGACCAACTAGGGGGGATGCGGAGCATATTTCTTTTCTTTGTTGTAACATATCACGGCCTTTTGAGACGACGATACCCATGCGACGCGATAGCGAATTTTGCTAAGGGCACATTCTGGCTCTTGTACCAACAATGAGGGGAAGAGAGCACCGCAGAGTCTCCAACCTCGAGCTCTGAGGGGTCTTGGGCTTCTTTCCTCACGTTTCTAGAATTTAGCGAGGTCGTTTGGGTGTTTTAGGGGTTATGGATGGTTATCTGATCTCGTTTTTGGCATCTGGGCGTTTGGATTCAGTAGGTGCATATATAGCTGGAGCCGATGTGCTCGCTAGTGATGAGTGTGCTGGTTAAGAGACTTGAAAACAAATAAGATTCATAACACAATTGTGTATATTCTGAAATTCAATGCAGAGTCGGTTGCGATTTGTTTACAGATGATGATTAGCTCGGCTCCGTGCCCCTGTTCTTTTAACGACAGCCGAGGGAGGTGTCAATACAGACCCGCTTTCTCCTCGGCTCGCTTTTGATGGTGTCTGACCATCAGTGAGTGTGGGTCTGTGGTTCAGGAAATCAACCATTCAATTAGCGCTCACTGATGATTTGATTCTATTCTTTTTATTTCTTTTTATAGGCTGCCAGATTCAAACATGCGAACGGACATCATCTGTCAATTTCCCTTGACTGAAGCGTACACAGCCCTCAACTTTTTGAATCTTGCCGAAAAGAAAAGATTCCCTTTCGCCAATGCCAATTTGATATTAATTGATCCACGACCCTTTCGCCAGTATGACCTACGCCGCCTCATCGATTCGCTGCCAGCTTCTGGCATGATCATCCCGTACGGAGAATCGATTAGTGGACAATTGCAATGTGGATATTTGCGGTGCTTTGGTGACAAGTCTCCCAGGTCGACGAAGCCATGATACATTGTCAGGCGTATCCTCGGACTGATTGGTCGATCGCACTGCGAAGTATTGAGGGAAGAGGTACACGAGTAGACTGCGTACCGCTGGCAGCGAGGCTGTGATGATGGTCACATATACCTCGTATATGCTCCAAGTTGTGATAACTACATAGTCCCAGCTCGGGTCATTAGAATTCCCGTAGCCAACGATAGATCTGACCCGCAGTACCGAGATGAGTACAGTTCTTGAGACTATTAGAATGTTACTAGAAATCTTCATTCTGATAGTAACTCACGAGCTCCCTGCTGCCAACATGAGTAACACTATAATTTTCTCCTTCCACGGCAGTCTCATCCCTCTCAGAATCGGAATCGGCAACGCGATAATTATCACATCCTGGACAATAGACAACCCACCGATACCAAATGCGACTCCATTGATATCGAGACATCGTCCTTTCAGGTCTCGGTCCCAGAAGAAAGGAATAGGGTAGCATGATACGATAGAGAGGGTAGAGATGATGGCGGTTGAGAGAATGATGAAACCCATGGTTGCGAATACGGCTAGGCGGAAGCCATTGTCGGGAATGGAGTTGACGTAGAAGACGAGGATAGATAATTTAGGGACGGCGAGCTGAATCACGTAGATTACTTCTGCGATGTAGACTATTGAATGGATAGTTAGTGCGGAATCCAATGGCAAGGAACAGTTGCCTTGCCACGCTGAGGAAGGAGAATCTTTTCAAAATCGAGCGCCTCACTCATCCTCAAAATTCCTTTCAATTGGCCATCCTGCAATTCCCAGAAGTGTTTTCCAAATCCATTTCTTGAACCTAGACACAGAATCAGCCATGTTTGATCGAGTTCACTACCAATTTGAGAGGAAATTTGACCCTTTACACAGTTGTAGAAATTGGGGATGGCGATAAGCTAGGTCCTTTCGTCAGCATCACTTCTCAATTCGAACCCTAGGACTATCGGAACTCACGATAGCGAGTAGAAGCAACCAGTCGCTCCAATCGATCCTCCCTTTGGTCCTTTTCATTGCTTTGATAACGAACCTAAAGGCCACGAATAAAACAGCCGAGGCGTAGACAGTCACGACGGTGATGAGGAAGAAGTCCGACCGTGATTCACCGAGAAGTTTGTGGCAGAGACTGGCAGTGACTTTGACTGCGACTATTGAATGTGAGTATTCAATGGCGGAATTTGATGTTATGATGACGGGAAGGTCTACTGACCTAGTCCATCGTGCATCGTGCAATTCGTGTTGAGACATGAGGTTGCACTCTGCTCAAGCCGCTTACTGGAACACTTTGTGTTGGATCAGAAGCCGTGGAAATGTATTTGAGGGGGTGAAGTTCCAACCTGGCAATGATAATCGTCAATTCGGCATCCCGATGATTGAATAGCAGTGAGAACACAAGTAAGCTAGCACATCCATTCGTTAGCAAATCAAGAAAGATTTCTGTACACTCCTGGCATGAAATTCGCATCGGCTTACACCACATGGCGTCAGGTCTGCTGGTGTGTAATTCAAGTACTTCTGGCCGTTCGCGCCAGACCCAATCACCAACGCAATCAGAAATGAGCAAAGAAGATGTAAGGTTCTCATGGCGGGAAATGATTGATGAAAGCGATTACTGATGGTCCTTCCAAAGGAACTAGCTGCGGATTTGAAAGGAATATGAGAACAAGTTAAGGTGCCACACGCGATCTGGTTCATCTGTTTTCAAGCACCGATCGTATCTGAACTCTTGCGAGGTGAATACTTTTTAGCTTCGCTTCGATCTGGCAGATCGAAGCTCCCGACCGATTCAATGATAAACTTTTGCCAGAGCCGCAACCGAAACCTTACTCGTGTCTCACCGATTTTTCAGAATCGAGAATCAAAAGCTTAAATTTTCCCGAGAAGTAACGATCGAGGGCTAGATAAGCGAGCGGTCTCATGAACACTCGCAACCCGATGATCACAGTGAGCTCCAGGTCACTGATATACCACCAAGCTGATACCACCTATATTCCAGCTGCATATTGTATGAAAGTCGATACGCACTTCGAATGTGATGAACAACGTGGACTTATGGGGTCAAGAGCCGAGCGGCGTATTCGAACATCGACTTCGAGTTTGCAATAGTTGCGGCGAGAGTGATGGTACTTGTTAGAAGGTTGATACAGACAATCGCTGGCACGTATTTAGCGACCTGACACATAGAAAAACTTCGGTACAGCTTACGAGAGTGCCCATAGCTTGAGGGCGCTTTACAGAACATAACATCTCATAATTTCCACTAGAATTATGCACGGGATTGACCAATGTCGAGTCAGCGCTTGGGTCTCAGAAAGGCCGTCGCACCGTAGAAACTTCCGCTATACAGAACGATAATTCGATGAAGCATAACGAGGGGGCATCAAAAGGTAAATACGCGAGCTCATCAAGTGAGGGTGTCCTTGTTGATGTCTACGAGCTTGATACACTGGAGCAAGCCCCACCCCCGCATCCAAGATGCCCAAAACTCCTGTTTCCGCTACACGAGAGAAGGCCCCTTTCGACATGGGCCTCGAGTTGTAAACATTCTTCGGGTGCGAAGAATTGTGACTGGCCTTAAAGTAAAAATCCGTAGAGAAACAACGTGACCTTCTCACAATTGAAATAAAGGCAATGCTCGAAGATACCAATGGTAAGATGATCTTGAAATACTGAGGCAAACGCAAGAAAGCCCTAAAAGCATTCAGAGTATGACATGTCGATGACCACTAGTTGTAACAGTCCGAATACGACGGGAAGGTCAATGCTGGGCACCAACCTGACCAGCACTTAGGAACCGGGCCGAAAGATTGCTGTACCTCAACCTACAGCTATCTGACCGCGTCATAAGGCTATAAGAGCAAGTAGCAACCCATCCACGTGGGAATAAGACACACTCAGTCGCAGCATCTACCCACATGTAGCAATCCATTGTACGGGAACATGGCTCCTGAGCACGTGAGTCGAGAGTTTGAGCAACACATCCTTCCACAGATAAGATAGTTCCCGACTCAGCGCCGGCGACCATGACTGGTGTTTGTTTCTGTCGTAGTACTTATGATAAAGGCCGGAGACTTGTTTCGGGTTGTATCAATGTCAGCTCAAAGGTTACTGGTACCTAAATTCAGAAGGGCACTTGTTGGGACACCAAGTCTGTGTTGTACGGGACTTGTGATGTTCCGGGTCTCATAGAAGGCGAAAAGGCTCTTTTGTAGTTCCCGAGCTTTTTTTTTGGATAGTCTTTTATATGATTGTGCTTTACATAGATTGGTGGTGGGAAGAAAGTCGACAAATATGGCCGGATCGGGTGGATTAGGTCCTACAAGCGGTCTTTGGGTGATACATCTTAAATATCCAATGACATTTGTCATGTTGGACATAAAGTGGTGATATGAGTAAGAACTAACCTGTTTACTCTGACATGGGACGGGATTTGTAGCGGATTTTCCACACGATCGGAATTTATGACAAGTTGAAAATAAGCGGAAGCCCCTCTGAATCGGGTTTGTAGGTCATATCTACCTCTGGGACTAATCTTATGTCGAGTCCCACGCGTTGCATTACTGTTTGAATTTTGATCCTGTCATTGTTGATCTTAGATTGCCTAACTATGCCTCGGCCGACTCGGCTCGCTAAACAGCCTAGAGCCCCCCTATCAGAGAGGCTGTTAGCGAGTGCCTCGCTTCTGAAATCACAGCCTGGTGAGCCAAGCCTGCATGCTGGTTGCTGGCCTGGCAGCCACCACGACCAGCTCAGCTCAACACACATCAACATCGACATCGACATCGACATCGACATCGACATCAGTCTTCGGCACTTCCCCAGATTTCTGGACATGCTGGCGGCAGACTAAGAATAAGCCTGGGCTGCGTTCTTGGTTGGTTGATGATCCGGAGCTTTATTTGACGTTCTCACCTATTCGCGTCATCATACGCCTGCAAACTTGTCGCCAGTCACTCGACGAACCGTGAACGCAGCAGCCCGCTTTCGGAGACACGAGTGCGGTGTCCTTCCTGCACGTTCAACGAAATAGAGGAATCCTATCTCAGCCTACATTTGGTTTTATTGATAGATCGCCGTACACATCTACGTCACAAACAGATGCTGACATGGTCACTCACCCCGAACCATATGTTAGAATGCCCGCTGCGGCTCATAAAACCACACTCATCCTTCTTCATGGTACCTCCCAGACAGGGCCCAGGTTCGCTGAGGCATTTCTATCAACTTTATTTCCACCACCAGTCGAATGTCTCGCGAACTCAATCTCTAGCGTATTTCAAGGGAAACTTTCCTTTCCGGACTGTTTCCCTAATTGCAAATTTGTCTTTCCAACTGGCGCACCTAGACGGACGACTGTATTTGGTGGCAGAGAGACAAATGCGTGGTTTGATATCACCGACTTCGGAGATCGAACTAAGGGAGAAATAGAGATGGTAGATGGGATGAATGAGAGCTCGCTGTATCTCACAAACTTGATACGAGAAGAGATTGAGGTCCTCGACGGCAGAGGAGAGAATTTCAATGCCAGAAATCGGAATGTGATCATTGCAGGATTTAGTCAAGGCTCTGCCATGGGTCTCATGCTTCTCCTGGGAGGGGAATTGCAGCGTCAGGGGTTATCGCGGCGCGTTGGTGCTTTCGTTGGCTTGAGTGGGTGGCTGCCATTCCGCCGTCAAATAGAGGAGATCATTTCTAGAGAGTGTGTGAGATTCTCTGATGGCGGTGATGTTGGGGCTGCGAGGAACGCAACGACCGCCTACCTTCGACAATTGCTTAGGCTCAGGTCGGCTGATGACAAATGGAATCTTCACTTTGGGTCTCACCGAATACCATCCTTCTTTGGTCATGGAGAATTGGACGTGAAAGTTAAGTTCGAGTGGGCTTTGCAATTGAGAGATATTCTTGAGCAGCTAGAGATGGACATCAATTTCAGGTCATACAAGGGCTTGGAGCATTGGTGGGATGAACAAGAGATGACGGATGTTGCAGAATTCCTACAGAAAAAAGTGGCATAGTAGCAGGTAAATCAACCACACTTGGCATCATTCTTCTGATTTCCATGCACCTTCTTGAACCGCCATTCAATTTGACTTTCGCTGTGGGTGGAATGGTACTATTGTGCAGACCAAGTTCAGTTTTCTTTTCCCAGCATCCTCCATCAGCTCCAGCTTGAGGCTCATTCCGAAGGGTTGCGACTTCATCCTCTAGTAAAACGCTGGAGGTTATTGCGTATTCTGTTTGGCACGGGTTGAAGCGATATTTCATGGCAACTTTGGCATTTCACGATAGTAATTGGGTGGATCAAGGCAAGGTTCAGATATCATTATATAACATTAATAACATCGTTGACCGTTCCAAATACTCAGGTGCCATTCTCGTGTTCTGTGCTCATATACTATCGAGATGTTTCGGCCAGATATTTTATGTTCTCATCAAAACAAAACTCCATTCAACTCAAACAACAACATTATGATGGGGAGAATCGAAATCCAGTCCAAATACTCTCTACGGAGAAACAAAACAAATGCCCCAAGCATCGTCAATGATCTCCTATCTCGGGTCTTGGTCCCAAAGTTATGCTCACAAAGGAAGAAGCCCAGTTGCAAGGCAGGTCACGAAGTTTAAGATATCAGCGGGATCGCACCTGCATGCGTTTGCGATGGGATCGAGTAGTGAGCCAGCGACTGAGCATACTATGTTCGAGACACAGGTCAAGGCTCCGCTGACTGGATCGACGGTTGTATCGAACCCAACATTGCAAACACAGGCATTGGTAGCGACGTCAAGTACTTGACCAAGCGCACTGCAGACGATGTTCGACACACAGGAGAGCGCTCCAGTAACAGGATCAGTGTTGCTGTCGAATCCAGCGTTGCAGACACACGTATTGGTAGGGACGTCAAGCACTTGACCAAGAGCACTGCATACGATGTTCGAGACGCAAGTGAGCGCTCCACTGACTGGGTCGACGTTAGTGTCGAATCCCGCGTCGCAAACGCAGGCGTTGATATTGACATCGAGAACTGTGCCAAGGGCGTTGCAGACAATGTTGGATACGCAGGAGAGAAGGCCAGTGATGGGATCGGTGTTGCTGTCAAAGCCGGCAGTGCAGATACAGGTGTTGTCTGTAGGATTGAGTACTTGGCCGAGAGCATTGCAAACGATGTTCGAGACACAAGACAGTGCTCCAGTGAGAGGATCGATGTTGCTATCGAAACCAGTAGCACAAACACAGGCATTGCTAGTTGGGTCAAGAATTTGACCAAGAGCATTGCAGATTGTGGTCGAAAGGCAGGTGACACCGTCCAGAGGATCAACCTCGAACCCGATCCCGCACTGACAAGTATTCGACGGGATGTCAAGAACTTGGCCAAGAAGGTTGCATACAACGTTGCTAACGCAGACCAGAGCGCCGCCAACGATGCTTGAGTCGAAGCCCGATGAACACACACAAGCGTTGGTGGGGATATCTAGGACCTGGCCTAGGGCATTGCATACGACGTTTGTAACGCAAGAAAGAGTGCCACCGATGATACTTGAGTCGAAACCTGCAGCGCAAACGCAGGCGTTCGTTGGAATATCAAGAACCTGTCCCAAGGCACTGCAGACAACATTTGAAACACAAGAAAGAGCGCCACCAACGATGCTAGAGTCAAAGCCGTCATCGCACCTACAAGCGTTGGTAGGAATGTCAAGAACTTGACCAAGAGCGTTGCACACTACGTTCGAAACACAGTTGAGAACACCGCCGATGATATTGCTATCAAATCCTTGCTGGCAAACACAAGTATTGGAACTGATATCAAGCACCTGACCGTTGGCGGTGCATGTAGTCGGGACGATACTGCTAGATGGTGCGAAAGAGCTCACAGCAGAGATTTCAGAACTCACAAAGCTTGTGACAACGCTCGTGACAGAGGCCGCATCTGATGATACGGCGGAAGAGCTTTCGAAAGTCGATGTGGCGGCATCGGATGAAGCAGCAGAAGCAAATGAGCTGTCAGTGGCAGTTGCTGAGAAGGACCCTGATTCGGATGACAATGCAGTACCAGTGGTCTGAACAGCAGAAGAGACATCAGTGGCAGTGTTGTCCGAAGATGTGGTCGCTGAGGCGGGGTCGCTGCCTGTTTGGGCGGAGGAAACAAATGATGCTCCGTTGGAGAAACTGCCAGAGGAGATTGGGAGAGTCGATGCGGTTGTAGCGACGGATGTCTCCAATGATGACGAGGCACCATCACACACTGCAGTTGGAACAACGAGCAAAGTTTGCAACACGCAGTTGGGAACAGTTGATTCGAGGGAAAACAGAGAGTAGATGCTGCCGTCAGCAACACAGAAGCGGGCCTGGCCACCGGAGAAGGCCGTGTTGGTCCAGATCAGGCGATCGGTGATGGAAAATGAAGTGGTAATACTGCCAGTTGTCAATCTAGGGACGAATAGCTCAGACGTCGTTCCGGGGCTCGTAGAGAACTGGCCACTAGCGGTGAACAGGAACTCTGCGCTGAGCGTAAAACGGGCGGCATCGGCACAACTTTGGACAACGGATCCATCAAGACCGACGAAGTTGTTGCCAGCAGTCTGACGACGTCTCAATCCAGCAGCAGCCGGGGCCAAGAGGAACGTTGTGGATGATTGCTGTGGTGGTGGGCTATAAGATTCATGTCAGCCATGTTGCACAAAGGTAGCTGGGGATAGAGCTATTGCCTATCGACGGATTACTTACAGCGTAGTAGTTGCAGTCACGGTGGCTGTGGAGGTAGATGTCACCGTTGTGGTTCCAGTGACAATCGTGATCAACTGCGTTGGCGCATTGTTGATATTGATTGTGATACCTAGAAGATGGCAGTGCTTAGCGGGCGGCTACTATCAAAGCGTGAAGAATCTGTTTTAGTTACCTCCATTTATATTTATGATAGTATTAGATTCGATGAAGGTGTTGATGTTGACTTGGAACTGGTAGATCTGGGTTGTGATAACAACCTCCACAGGGGCGGTCCCTGCAGGGCAGGTATCTCGCTTCAAATCCAAGCTCATAGCCGAAGAAGTCGCTAGAAGGCCGAACAGGCCCGCAATTGACGATTGAAGGCGCATTTTGAAAGAGTGTCGAGAATTGAAATGAATGACTAGTCCTTAAGACAGGATTGGGTGGTGATCCGGATTGGCGGAGGTAATGACAGTGAATGTTGTTGAATGGTTCTTTCATGAGGTTGTTGTGGTCTTCTTATGTACACTTCCGGTCTATACTCGTCAATTTCATCTTATTACCAGCATTCCACAGCTCACAGTTGTGTAGGCATCATTAATGATACCAGCCAGGCATGCTAACTCTACGAAGCAAGTCGCATGCCCCTCAGACAGCAACTATAGTATTCGCAGTTAGGATCAAACGGAGAATGTTCTTTCTGCCTATCAGCTCTTCGTTTTCTCTCTCATTCCCAGGAAACATGAAACAAGCGGTGCGCTCGTGAAAGGGATGCCTGAGACCGCCTCCGCCGAAAGATTGGCCCTTTGGCGCCCCGGCCCCCGCCATCCTGTAAGACATCTTCGATATGCACTAATCGCGATTTTGACGCCTATCCGTGGATCCGCACCGCCTCGCGAATGAAAGTCTTGGTAAGCCCAAGACACCCGGAAGACAAATTGTCTCAGAATTCCCAATATTCGGTTCAGTATCCACAAAAAGTATCATACTCGAGCTACCGCTTAGTTGCATTTTTCGTCAAGCATCGGAGTCTTGTCCTTCACGGTTCACTTAAAGACGCTACATATCTGAGCTTTACCTGGTATCATGTATCTGGGCGCTGGAGCAGGCATTCTGTTGAGCAGGCCAAGAAGTATCTCCTCGGATGCTTTGCAAGCACCTCTGGTGTGCTCCTGTGGAATTACCATTCCCGTCAAATAACTTCCAAGGAGCTACTGGTAAGGTGACATTAATTACATGCGTGCGTTCGGCTGGTGGTTTGGCATGTCCGTTTCGACGTTCGAATTGTCAGTATATTCTTTCTTTACCATGCCCTATACACACCTTTGGTCTCTCTGTCGATGTCTGCCTCAGACACACTAGTAATGGACCAATCTTGGTTAGTGACGTGATAACAATACATATTAAGTCTTAACGCGGAGATTTATCAATAAGGCATTTCGAAGTGGCGAGGGAATGACTTGTTGAGTGCTATCAATTTTTGTATGACATCATCTGCTGAGGTTTCCAGAACGGTTGAGCCTATAAGTTTCTCTCCATTGTCACCAAGACTGAACTGGAGAATACTTGCGACAATACAATCTCCTTTGGGAATGTCAGCTTCATAGGAAGCACACACACGCACGCGCGATCATTTATAAACTAGCTGCAATCCTGGCGACTTAGCGTTCTAACAGCGAAACATGGTCTGGACTTCAAGAGCCTCAACCATCACAGATCAGTGTAAATTAAATCATCATATCTGTGTTCATATCTACGACTTGATCGCCCTGCCAGTGAATTCGTGCTAGAAACAGACGGGAAGCTGATTCAGGCGCCATTCCAGCATTAAATTGTCTAATTCTTCTTGCCCTGCAGTTTTGAACATCTGACACTTCGTCGACCACGTCCAAAGAATGTGTGAGTACGAGCAAGTCACTGCTATTGGCTGCCTTATCAGGGGGTGGCGGATATTTCTCAGTGGTGGCTATCGTAGCAATGTGTAATTTTGTGCTTTAACCAGTTTACAAGAGTTAGACTAGCATTGTTGAACATTCCACGTTTCTGATCAGCATTAGTATAGATGACTAATGCTAGTTTTTTGAGCTCGTTCTACGGTCTTCTCGCAGACCTGTCATAAGCTATAAGTTGCGAGCTGTTCCCTCACGTATTCTCCATCAGCACACTTCCATCTCACCCTAGTCACTCATTCAAGAGGCCTTCCTTGGTTTTTCTTACTAATCCTCAAATTTTCGTAGCTCATTAGCCATGTTTGCGTCGTATGTTCTACTTGTCACCCTTTCCAGAGGCTTCAATACTGACCTGTTTCCAGACACGACATCGTTCCCGCAGCTGCCATCCACGCCAGACAAGCTGGAGTGGTCAGCCTCCTTGGAAATGGTTCCTATCTCGGATCCCTTACAACGACCATCTGTGCTCCTGGTGTAGCTCTCCCAACTCCAGCAAAGTATTTGCCCTATACGACTGTTTACACGACCGAGTTCATTCAAATCTGCCCAACAGAAACGCCCTGCGCGAAAGGTACCAAGACAGAGACCTTCACCATCACGCAGACATATGCCGGTGGCAAGGAAGCGTTCACGCCTCCAGTTATTCCACCCAACTTCACCACCACCGTCCAGGTCTGCGATGCTTGTGCTGGGAAGCCAACCTTGACCGTCACCTGCCCTCTCACTCAGATCACTAGCCCTCCTGTGTGTACCGGAGCGGGATGTCCTGTATCTCCCCCGGTAAAGGCGCCATGCTCTGGCCCGGATTGCCCACCAATTCCGCACCCAGGGTATAAGTGCCCTGGTCCTGACTGCCCACCAATTCCGCATCCAGGGTCTAAGTGCCCTGGTCCTGACTGCCCACCAATTCCCGGCTCGCCTTGCCCAGGTCCAAACTGCCCATCCACTCCAACTCCAGGATCGTCTTGTCCAGGACCAAACTGCCCACCAAGTCCGCCTGCAAAGGTTGTCTGCCCCGGCCCAGCGTGTCCCTCGGGCTCGTCGAATACCACAACGCCCCCACATATCACTGCCAACTCGGGCTCTAGCGGCCATGTCCACATGGTTGCTATCCTTCTTGGCGCCACTGTCGGACTCGCAGCCTTTTGTCTCTAGACTAAACCTGTACATGGTGCTTCGTGTGTTATGTATCGCCTCGGTCGAGAGCAGAGATATTTCACTTCAGTTGCCTATTTTCATCATGTAGACGTGTTATCAGGACAGGAAATTTCTGTCGGGCTGCGACTGTGCTTTCTCTTGTCGGAGATCTTTGCGAGCTTTGACTTATTCTGTAGGGGTTCGCTTGTTGGGCAGAGGCTTTAATATATTCTACTACTTCTCTTCTTGAATCGCAGTCCTTTGGTCCCCGTCCTTGTCCACCACTAGTGAAATTTGCACTCCATCTCGCTGCTGAATAGGATCCTCTCTGGAGACTGTAAATCAAGTGGCTACCCAACATTTATGCTTCCGGCAACGAAACTTAGGTGTAGTAGCTTGAAGTGGCGCAATGGTCGCCACTAAATAGGACCTCTTGTGGTCTCCAGATCATGAGCGACAATCAGATGCGCTATCTCTCTGTCTTCTGTACTAGCGCCTGCTTGAACAAGTCTTAGAAATGTATATGAGAACTAAACTTAATGTCTTCCAAACGCTTCTAAAGTGGTGCTATCATTTTCAAAGGTCATGAAATCCGCAAATATATTTTCTACTACTGAAAATGTAGAGCTGACATATACTCGCGTAGATCAGGTACTTGTACTTATAGCGTAACATCAAGAAGTCACTTAATATGTATCGGTATGATTCATACTGTCTCATATAGTCCCAATAGATGTCTGTATATCTAAGGTTGACTTTACAGGATATACAGTGATACACATTTTTGTACTGTACCTGGGCGGAAGCGGGAGCGATAAAATTGTCCAATTTTATTAACCTAGCCATTTGTTCCGTGGAACTCTCGCATCACAACGAAAGCCTCAACCTGTAATCACAAGGATCGGCTTATAGGTAACTTCCTGGTGAGCCTTGCCGTGCCGCACACTGTATATACTATACACTGGCACGATACGCTGAACATAGTCTCCTTTTCATAGGAACGTCATGTCGAAAACAATCCTGCTAGCTTCTTGTGCTTCTAATGTAGCTTTTTGGTGCAATGAGAAAAGGGAAACGTACCCTTGCTCTTGAATCCGGGTTTCTAATGTTCTGAGCTGTGGTAAAGCTCTATATTCTTCTTCGTTGACACATAGAACTCAATTGCACATGCAATTCATAGCATATACGTTAAAGGATGAGTGCTCTTGCATGGGCACTGAGAGGCTGATCTGGAGAATAACCTCCTCTGAACCTCCATAAGAGAGTAAAACCGTGCATTTTTGGAATATTTGTGAGTCGGAAAGAGACAAACTTGTTGCAGGAGGTAACTAATCACAGTTGCAAATGGTCTTTCATTGGAACGGTCGAGCTTGTCTTATGCCTCCCTTATGATCGGCAAAAGCCTTGATTGTGGGTTACCAAGGTTCGATTCGAAGAAATCTATAACCTGAAAAGATAAGTCTGCAGAGGCTATTATGTAATCCCAATCCTCGCAATACAACTCTAGGCGCCTTTGTACCGATATTGTAATTGCAATCAGTATTGCCTTCGAAGAGCTGGAGTGATATCTGTATCTATCTCGCGTTTTTGTTATAAGAAGCTCGATGTTACAAGATAAGGCAGATTCCATTACTTGGGAATTTGTACAAAGCACTTTCAGGCAGTGTGGTCGATAGTTTTCTCGTTTTGGGTAAAACGGGAATGAACGGCCGTTCGTTTATGCTAACCCGAAACGGATTGGCGTCTGTTTTAGCGGCTCAGAACGGCTGTTGGTTGGTTAGATTTTTAACGGAATAGGGTAATTTTAATCTGTTTTGGTATAGTTTTTGCAAAGTCTTTAGCGATTAGTGCTATGCCTTTTCTTACGAAAACCTTAAGGAATAAGAAAGATATTTGAGCACAAACCTTTATTAAACCTTAACATAAGTGTATAAAATTAAGTTTGAATTCAAGTCATAATATAGATCTTTTATTTGGCGTATCATTTGTAATTTTTCGCTTTGTGGTTGTGGAGAAAAATAGGATTGAAGTTGAGTTACTCTTGACGCGATTCTTTTGAAGATATATAGCTTGCGGAATTATTAAAATGCTTTCCTTAATTTAACGTTGACATGCAAACAACAACACTAACAGCTTCAAAAGCTTGTCAACTTTTAGAAGATGTGGAAGCTGTCAAGTGCATCTAAATTTCGCTTCGCCACTTGCAAAAGATAATGTAACACCTCCAGTTTTTATTGATTTGGACCTGACAACTCGTAGAGCATTCTTAAAGCCTTCCAACCCTTTAAAATCTTTAACAAAAGGCCTTAAACGCTGGGCTTAGGTATTTTAGCATATGCCAAGTGAGAATATTAACGAACGATATTATGATAAGGCTATTGTGGCAGGGCCACTTGATTTTGGTAGTTGGATGTTACGTTATCGGATGCGGCTTTGCCGAGCCCGCTTCGGTATAAGAGCCAACTTTCCTTTTATTCCTTTTAATAACACTTATCTTATAACTGATGATAATTTTTTTATTTAATACATTCTTTTTTCCATCTTCAAAATGACAAATCCTATTACTTAAATTTATCTTATCTTTTGATTTAATCAAATCGTTCTTTTATATCAAGTTTATTCTTATGCCTTAAGTGCTTTTTTTTTTATTGTGTAGTTGCTTGGGATTTGCCTTTTTATATATTTATAATGATTAACGCAAGGATAAGTTTTTTATAAGAAAAAAATTAAGTATGATTAAATAATATGAGTCTTATGCTAATAAAATATATATAAGATTTAAGAAATAATAATTATATAAATTGAGAGAGCTATTTATTTGGTTATCTTGTAACTTTTAATATAAAAAATAAGTGCGATGGGGTGTAATTGTTCGAGAGGTAAAAGACAAGCTTGTTAATGGATTAAGGTAACTCTTATTTGTATTAAAGAAACTTCCAAGGTATTAGGAAGTTTGAGCCTTTGCTTTTAGTAATTTCGATTTAGCGCTTTGTATTATTAAAACGCATCTTTTTCCTTTTGGTTTTAAGCTTCTTAATAATACTTCCAGCTAATTAATGAATCTTATAAGCATAAGGCAACTAAGCGCTAGCTATTAGGATAAGTAAACCCTTGGAAATAAAGTTAAAAGGAGGTGAGTGCCTTTAGTATAAAGGTATTTGTTTTGTGCGTTTTATGTATTTTCTTTTTTTTAATAAGTTTGCTATATTTGAATCTTTTTAGTACTTGTTTTAGTGTTTCATTTGCATTATATTATTTAATTTTTGTTGCTTAATAATTTAAATTAGCTTTTTATATTAATAATTTTATTTAATATTTGTTTTTAGCTTATCAGTTTTGTAAGCGAAGTATCTGGGAAAGGGAATTTGGGTATCAAAAGCTTAGGCGCTTCCAATAGTTATAGCGTTATCGGGAGCCTTTAGCGTTGAAGGTATTTGGGAATTTGGAAAATGTTTTTTTTTGTTATTATTTTTCCTTTTGTTTGCATATGCATAATATTTTCAATCAATTTTTTATATTTTAATTATTAACTTTTACTAAATCTTTATATTTCAAGATTATTAAATTTTTTTACAAAATGATAACGCGAGATATTAAAAGTGAATCTCTTAAAGAAGGAAGCTATTAGGCTTTTATAATTAGCATATTCTTTAGCGAAATGCTTAGCTTTTAGATTGAAGCTTTTAAAGTTTTTGAAACTTTTTTTCCTTTAAAGGGGAATAATAACTTTTTTAAGCAATCCGGCTTTGAAGTTAAGTCTTGCTTTACTGATAGCATTAAAAAAAGCATTGGAAAAGGCAAGGGAAAAGTTACTCTTTTAGCTTCAGATGATGATTTTAAAGAAGCTGAATCTTTTGAAAGATTATATTATATCAATACTTTCGATATTTACAAGCTTTAAATATACCTAAGTTAATTTATATTTGCTTTTAAAATTGCTAAAGCTTTTATATCTAATAAAGCTAAGATTATAGCATTCCTTAAAATAATCGATAGGATATTTGCAACATATGATATTATTAGAGATTAAAAGAAAAAGCAATGGGTTCTAAATTACTTACTTCCTTTGGTAGCGTGAAACTTGAAATAAGTTAATTACTACTGGCAGCTATTTTATTTGGATTTTTATTTAGCAGCTTATAAGGAATATCAAAGTCAGAATTCTTATTATCGTTTTTACATAGTAATTTATTTTGATTTGATTATTTAAGACTTTAAGGAAGTTCAAGATTAAATCAGCACTTACACTTAAGCATAACTTTAATACTTTTTGAGGTTATTTTAAGAAGTAGCGTATAATTGCAAGTAAAAAGGAAATCTCACAAAAAAGATAATAACGTTGAAATTTATTATTGCACTTCCAAAACACTTGCAAAAGAAAGCTATCGCAACAACTCAAAAGCTTAAGAAGAAATTCGATCAAAATAACACTATACTTTTTAATAAGGTCTTCGATAATATAAAAACTTACATTAACAATAAGAGAGACTTTAACGAATTTTTGAAAAAACAAAAAATGGCTACATCGAAAGGGTATTCCAAAAGTGAAATTCATTGGAACATGTTTAGTAACTTTATAATTATTAGAATTCTATTACTTGGAGAGCTTAGTTACTAAGCCGACTTTGTTAATTATAAGGACAACTCTTTAGGAAAAGTTATTAATGAAACTTTTCAATAAGAGGGGTTGTAGCGGGAGCTTCTTATGGCTTAAGCCTCGAGCTAGAAGATAATGCTTACCTTATAGCATCTTGTTGATGGGATTCAAAATGCTATTGAAAATAAATTGGAAATTATCACTTAAAGATTCGACTCTTTACGTATTTTATATGCTATAGCTAAAAAAGCTTAAAATATGAACTTTATGATTGAGATTAATAATTTGAAGCTTTATGAAGTCACTTAAGATATGGTAATTATATAATACGGGCAAATATTTTATAATAAGTACAAGCGCTTTAAGGAATTAGTTATAAAAGGGTGTAAATGATGCAACAATAAGCAAAAACTTGGCATGAAATGACAAGCGTGGCATGATTATATAAATCAGTGCTATAATTATAAGAAATTCGTTGGCTTTAGTATTATTTACGAGTTTAATGAAAACAACTATATTTGCATTGAATTGTTTAAAGAAAGTGAAAAGGCTTACCTTATATCGTTTTCAAATGATGGCAAAAGTTGCTAAGATTATGTTATTCAGCAAGTACTCAACATTGTCAATAGTATTGTGGAGGGGCAAATCCCAAGCAACCACACAATAAGAGAAGAAGCACTCAAGGCATAAGGGTAAACTTGATATAAAAGAACGATTTGATTAAATCGAGAGATAAGATAAATCTGAGTAGCGGGATTTGTCATTTTGAAGGTGAAAAAAAAAATATATTAAATAAAAAATTATTGTTAATTATAAGATAAGTGTTATTAAAAAAAATAAAAGAAAAGTTAGCTTTTATATTAAAACGAGCTTAGCAAAGCCGCATCTGATAACGTAACATCCAATTACCAAAATCAAATAGCCCTGCTATATGCGCCCCCTTTTTTAAATAATTAACTTGTCTTTGAGTTATAAAATTGCAAATTGTAATAACAAAATTAAATAATTAAGTTATAGCGCAGTTGTGAAGAATACAGCTATATTAGGTAATAGTCGATAAGTTAAAATAATCTCACTTTTAAAAGCAAACATTTACTTGCTTAGCGTCTTTGTTATTAGCAATTATATATATAAATATCTTTTTCCCTTGCAACTTGCAATTCCAACTTTTCAATTACATCTCTTTTCTTTCTTCTTTTTAACTTTCAATAGCGTAACTCTTTTGCACTTTTTAACGCTTCTTTCATCAATCTTAAAGATTTCCTTTTGCAGCGACGCATCATTTAAGGCTTTGCATTGCCGATCTTGCGATTTTAGCCTCTTATAAAGCAAGGTAAAGCTAACTATTTACCTTACCTTAATTTAAGTTAATCAAAACCAGTAAACATAAGGTTAAGGCCTCTTTTCTTATTAATAACTTCTTCAAAGCTTTATTATTTCATCTTCTTTTTCTTTAATTGCTTCGCTATTATTGCTAGCTTTTTTAATTGCAAGGCTTGCAATTCACTTAACTCCCTCTCTTCAACTTTGGAACTTTCATCTGGCTAAATTCTTTTCCTTTCCTTACGCTTTTTTTATAATTGTGAAGAATTTCCGCAGCAATTAATTTAAAATAATAATCTTTTTTGCAAATCAAGATTTTTCCACTATAAGTTAACTTTTTGCTAAGTTTTTCTTTTTTCCTTTATTGCGACTTTTTAACATCATTATTTAAAATTAAACTTTATGTAATAGCAAGATGAGATTAAGTCGCCTTTTTATCTTCAAATCGATTTACAGCATTGTAATTTTGGCTTTTCTTAAGATGAAGTTCCTTAATTATCTTGACGCATCTTGACTACGCTTTTGCTTTTTTATAAATTCTTATTATCGCTACTTCGTTGCTTTACAATTTTTAAAATTAAGCTGTCTTTTTTTTTAAGCTAATTATCTTTCTTTTGCTCTTCTTTTTTCATTTCTTTTTTTTTTCATTGTAAAATTTTATTAACATTATATTAAGTTTATTTACTTCTTGCTTTTTAAGGAAGTTAATACTTTACTTTAATATTTAAGAAAAGGCTTTAAGTAATGCGTAACCTTTTATAATGCTTTATGCAATCTCTATCTTTTAGATTTGAAACGTGCTATTGCGTATAATATTAATTCTTCTTTAAAAATAAAGCCTTATGAGATATAAGGTTGTTTAGGCCTTAAGCAAGCGTAAATAAGAGTTTAACGTTTTACGCTTTAATATTTATAACCTCAGCAAAGTTCAAATCGATCTTCTTTTACGCTAATAATAAGTAAGTTCTTTTCTTATCTTAATCATAAATATTTCGCGAATTTCCTTAACACTTCTCTTTTCTTTTTTACCTTGTAACGGTTTTTTGCTTTAATAAATACATGCGCATGCATAAATATATACTTATATAAGGTTGGCAGCGGTGAAATGGGATTTAAAAGTATTAAGTAGCTAATAATTTTGTAATAATTTTGGAAAAAGCAAAAATTAATAAATTAGTTTTTGATAATAGGAATTGCTAAAGCTTTTATTTATTAGTATGTAATTTTTTTTAACTTTGTTGTTGTTATTAGGCTATAAGACTTATTAAAGTTAACGGAATTTGCAAATTATACTTGAGGTTTAAGATTAGCAATACGCTTAAGAAAGATAAGGATTCTTTTTAAATTAAGTTACTTGTTATACAACCTCTAAATTGCTTAACTTAACTTTGGTTCGATATAGAAGTAGGTTTAACTTTTTTATCTTTAAAGCATTTAATATACTAAAGCTTATCGTGTGAGGTTTAATCTTAGTCTAATGATGGTTTTGAGAATATTTAATAGTTTTAAAAAACATATAAGCTTATTATCAACTTTATTATCTTGAGGACCTCTTAGAGCCGTTTAACTTCAATTATTCAATGCTAGCTTTGGCTTTGAGCCAGTACGCAAGCTTGTGGACTTAAATGCCGTTATACCATACCTTTACTTTTTAGTTATATTTCCTGCTAGCATTTAAGTTGCGGCATATTTATGCTCTTTCTACTCGCTTGCCTTCACGCTTAAAGGGTCGATGGTGATGTAAGTTGGGCCCAAACTTAGCAAGCGTGATTAAAAAGAATAGCGCGGCCTTTTTAAAATGAATATAAAATTCCTTTTTTAAAGAGGTTTAGTTGGAGGTTATCAGCCGATGGCATGTTCAAATCTTTAACAAAAGCATAAGCATATCTTATTTTAATAAGAAATAAAATTGGGGAACTTCTACTTATAATAAGACCTAAGCCAATTAGTATTAATCTTCTTAAAAGTTACAATAAAAGTCTTACTTGATAAGCAACTATTAAAAAAGCAAATATAAAGGCAATTTTGAATCTGAGGCAATATAAAAGCGCTCTGATTTTGTTATTGGCTCTTAAGAGAAAATCGGTTTTATAAGACTAATAAAGCTGCTTACTTTATTGTTTTTCGCTTGCAAATTCTTTTTATTACTTTACTTTCTATTATAAATCGGAAATCTTTATTTACCGGGTTAAGCATTGTTATAAAGGGTGCTATAGGTATTGGCGGTAAAATAATTTTAGGAAAATAAACATTTTAAACGTTGGATGTTGCTTTTGAAGGGGTTCCATTGCTAAGGGATTTGATTGCTTATTTCGGGAAAGCGGCGCTTAAATAAAATTTGCTTTTGTAGCAAACTTGGCATATAGGAAAGGGACCTTTTACTACTCACTTTTAAAGTATATTGCTTAAAGCTATTGCATTTGTTATGAAATGTGCAAATCAAACCTTAACTACCTTTCTTTAACGAAATAATTAGTAATTTCCTTCTTAGAAAGTATTACAATAATGGAAAGTCTCATAATTCTTATTGTACACTTAAGGGAGTTATTAGTGTTAGCGTAGGTAGCAATTGGGTATAGAAATCGTTAAGCTTTGCTTTATCTTTATGTTTGGCTAGCTGCTTTGTAAGATTAGTTTTTTTCTTTAAGTTATCAAGGAAGTTTTAACTTTTTATTTTAGCGTTTACTTATCGAAATATAGCATCTTGAATAGCCGCTTTAGTGAGTAATTCATTAATTAAAAAGCTGCTCCTTAATGCACCTTGTGCTAGCTTTACTTTTTGCTTTTAATTCCAAGTTTAGCGTTTGCAATATAATGCTAAAGAGGTTTTCGAAACCGCTAAGAAGTCCATAGCAAAGCGTTTTTATAGCAACGATAAAATATATTTTAAAGGAATTATTATTGCTAAATGAGAGATTTCAATGCTTTGTTATTATTATTTAGTAATACTTTGTTAGCGCTTCGTTAGCATTAATTTCCATTCCCCTCTCTAAATAAGTAATGCATTCTCATACTTACTTGTTCAAATCATTTATAAATGCTTTATATTGGCTTTTTTGTTTAAGCGTTAAAACAAGTACTTTAATTATTATTCCGTTTAGCCTTATATATTGTTTAATGATATGTTTAAGGTTTTCCAAATCCAGAGGATCAGCTGGTGAGGTATCTTCTTTGCTTGAAGCGGCGCTTGTGTTATTAGAATGCTATTTTGAAACTTTATCTTTAACATTGTAAATAAAGTGCTATCGCTTATAAAAAAGTTTAAATCGATTTCCAGCGTATGTTCCCTTAAATCAAGGGCTATTATTTCCTAATTCCTTTAGGATGTAATATCCTTTATTATTAATCTTAATAATTTTATATGATTCAAGTTATTGAAAGTCCAGTGTTTTATTAAAGTTCTTATTAACTTTTTTTAAAGCATCGTGCCTTAAGACTAAATCTTTAACTTTCAAAGGCTAATATCGAATGTTATAACTAAGGTTAAAAGCTTTCTTTTTTTCTTATCTTTGGCGTGTCTTTTAAAGGTAAGCTTTATTTAAGTGATTTTGCCTAAGTTGAAATTGGGTAACTCGAAGCTAAATGAGTTTGCTGCGGTTTTCGATTTCTTTAGTGAACAAGCTTTTTCAAATAAGGTAACAAGTTTTCATAAGGAAAATAAGCTCTCTCTCGTAAACTAAGTAAAAGGGTATATAACTTATGGAAGCGTTTGTTGTAATTTGATCAGCGAACAATACTGCCGGAAGATTTATTATCTATTTTCTTTTTATTTTCAAAAGTGCATTTTTAATCGGTCTATGGCCTCTCTCGATCATTCCGTTAGCTTTAGGGTTATAAGCTAAGACTTATATCTTTTGAATTTCTATTTTATTAAGTAACCAAATGACTTCCTTCATGTTTTTACCCCTTTTATCGATAACAAGCCTTTAAAAGAGTTTATAATAACATATAATATCTTGCTAAATAAATTTAGCAATTTGATTTGCTATTTTTGAAGAAAGTGCTTTAGCTTTAATCTATTCACTTATATTGTTTTAAGCTATTACCAAATATTTCTTTCCATCTTAAATAAGCATGTAAGTGATATTAATAACCCACTTCTTTATTAAGCTATTCGAGGTAATGGGGAAAAGAGGCTTTTTTTATCTCTTAACATCTTAATGTTAGCATTTAATACAAGTCTTGACGTATTTAGCAACATCCTTATAACACCCTTTCCAATAATACCTTGTTGAAACTTGGTGGTATATATTTTCTTACCTTTTGTGGCCCAAATTGTTGTGATAACTCTTAAGAATTCGGCTCTTGTTTTTATCAATATTAATAACAAGCTTCGTAAGCGAACCTTTCGCTAATAATCTCCAAACTTTCCCATTATAAACATTATAATTCAAAGCTTCTTATTTAAATTTCCGAAAGTCTCTCTTATTTATCGCTTTTGGAGTTTTTATTATTATAACATATTTAGCAATTCTTAAGAAGTCTTTATTGTAATTTTTAAAAAATATTAGCGAAGTTTAAAGGTTTCTTTTATTGCTTTCTATATCTAAGCTTGATATTGAAATTTCTTCGTCCTTTTGAAGTTTCTAAACTTGCTTTTTCATTTCCTTAAGAATATCACTTCGTTTCTTTAGCTTAGGGTTTATAGAAGCTTCATTTTCTTCTTTTTTGATAGCTTCGATAAGGCAAAATTTATATGTTTTAAGCTTAGCAAAAATCTAATCCTTATTGTTATTTTTTTTAGCAATATTTAATTTTGTATTTTCGGGATGTCTAAGCCTTTTAAAAAAAGAGTCGGCAGCAATATGTGTAACGCCCTTAACATATCGAACTTCAAAGTTGAAAAGCCTGATTTAAATAAGCTAGCGTGTAAATATAGCGCTAGGGTGATTATGAGCAGCTCCGTTTAGTTGGGCTATTAGCGTATTAGCGTTTGTTTTTATAACAAAATGCATTTTAATAAGCTAAATCTTTAGCTTCTTTAAGATATGTAATATTCCTTTGCACTCCCGCTTAGTAGCGTTGTAATTGCGTTTTGTTTTATTTTAGAAGCTACTTTTGTAATAAGCAAGGTGTAACTTCTTATTATTTTTGTTTTTTTTGTAACGGCTCAACGGAATTCATTGAAATAGCTACAATACAAGTAGAAAAGACAAGAAGAAAAAGAGGATCGTAAGGAGCTTCAAACTTAAATAAGAAGGAAGCAACCGCTAATCGGCTACAACCCCCTATCACAACATCACGTAATATGCGCTTGCACGTGATATGCGCAAGTCGCATATGCTATCACATTACCCCCTTTTGCGAAGAAGGCTTATCTTTAAGCTAAATAAAAAATCGCTTTTATTTTTTAGCCGTTATTATCATATCATCTTTTAAGCCTTTATAAGCATCATCTTCTTTTGACTTCTAAGCGATAATCTATTAATTTAAAAGCTTTAGTGATTTAAGTAAGTGCAAGTAAGCGAGATAGAAATTATAAAGTTTGTGAGAGCAAGTGCGGAAGTTCGCAGCAAGGTAAAATTCTAAGTCGGAATCAAGTCTTTTCCAATAAGCTTGATAATGTAAAATGCTATCTTGTTTTAATCAAGCGTTTAAAATATCTTATACCTTTTATTTTTATTTCATATTTATAATAAGCTCATCTTGCGATAATTAGATTTATCCAAATAAGGAATTATTTACATATTGGCGAAGCTTATTTGCAAAAAATACTAAATGGATTTTAATAATATTTAGTAGATTTAAGCGATAAGAATATCTTTCCTTAGCTAAGATTTGATATAATCTAACTCACTAGTTATCAAGTTTCTTTTTTAGGCAGCGTGTCCTTCAGTTTTTTGTTATTACCCAAATCATATCATTTATATCCCAATTGACTTCTCGCTAGGACTTATCAGCGTTACGTTACTTTTTAGCTTGTTGATTCTAAAAGAACTATTTTGCCTTTGCCTAAATTGCCTCATAGCGTTTAGCAAAGACGCGAGCGTCAGCTTAATTCAATTTCTCAATTATTATCAACTCTTTGAAAAGCAATGGAATATCCTAATTCCAACTGATTTATGACTTATACCCGTACTTGAGCTAATACGGTAACATCCCTAATGATTTATGTAATAAGATAAGCTAAGTATAATTTATTATTAAGAAGAGTTTGAATTAATTGTTTTGATAATAGTTAATGAAAAGCCAAAGTCTTTGATTTAAATACTAATTTATAATTTTGATCTGGCCATTGATTTAAGCGTGATAAGCAATGAAAAGCTTTACCTTAATGCTAAGGATATAGCAAAATTTTTTTCAAAATAAGGAAATAAATTGCGAGCCTTGATTTGATATAATAGACTTTAGTAAGCCGTTAAATCTCTAGCAATTTAAGATAAAAAGTCGGACTAAATTTTATGCTATGTAGGTGGAATAGCAAGGGATAAAGGTTGCCTTTTTGGAAAAGCGGTTCATAATAACGAAAACTAAGTTAAAGCCGAACTTGTCTTTTAGCGCACTTTTAAAATCCATTATTAAGTACTGCCAAAGCCGATTAAAGATAAGCAAAGAATGTAAGTATTTAAGTGTTTTATTTTGCTAGTGATTTGCTTTATTATAAGCAAAATAATTGAAGACAAATCTAGCGATATCCTTTAACATCTTTAGCTAATAATATTTTATCTATAGCAATCCAAAGATCTTAACCTTTCCTAGATAAGCTATCGATACTTGATTATGTACGTATTAAATCAACCAAGCTCAAAGGAAATTCACATCAAGCACCTAAAGTCTTCTCTTATATAAGAGTAATCCGTCCTCACACAAGATATATCATAAATCCAACTCTTATAATTCCTAACGTTAAGTTATAAAAGCATCATAAATTTTATTAACACAAATTAACTTAATGATAAGATTTGTCTTATTATTTAGATCAATCTGAATAAAAGCTAAAATGCAAATATTAAGTAACTATTTCAATTTTTAAAGAATGCAAAAGTCGATTTGATCCAAATAAATCAAAATGCAAATTCGTAATTCATTTTTAAATTTAACTTAACCTTCAACATTTTGTTCTTAGCGAAATAATGCATTTGCTATTACATTCTAGTTTCCCGGCTAATATATAATTGTAAAGTAAAAATTGAATAAAATTTCGGATCATCTTACTTATTAACTTGTTAACTTTTTAGTAATCATGAAGTACTTTAATGCTTTGTGGTTCAAAAAGACTTAAAAGCGTTAATAGCTTTCTTGCGAAATTAGTTCCGCGCGCTAATAAGCCAGCAATTTCACAATTGCTAGCATCTTTTTATTATGAATATTGTAATTTAATTCTGCTAGGGCCATAATCTTAAACAAAAACGCAATTGGATACTAATGTTCCTCATGCTTTTATGAGAGGACCCCTAAAATAATTTCATTGGATGCGTCAATCTCAATACAAATTTCCAAAGCGGCGTTGTAATGTTTTAGACATATTAAAGCAAAAACAGCTAACTTAAGCTCCTCAAAAGCTTTCACACGAGGCGGGGTTATATTAAATAAAACAAACAGCTTAATAAGTTTGACAAAAGGCTTAACAATCTTCTCATAATCGGAGATAAACCTTCGATAGAAATTGCAAAAGCCTAAAAAGAATTAAATTCCCCTTACTATTAAAAGAAATCTCCAATCACGAACATATTTAATAATTATAAGGTTAATTTCAATCTTTTTAATCATAATAAAGAACTTTAAGAACTTAATCTTTTTAACATAAAACTTGCTTTTGCATATGTTTGCTAAGAGGCTATATTCTTGTAAGCGTGCTAATATCTTTTTAATATAAACCTCGTATTCTAAAGAATCGTTAGAATACATAATAATGTCGTTCAAGTAGGCTATATAAAATACGTTTAAGTAATTAAATAGCACGTTATTCATGTGTTATTAAAAGGTGGCTAAATTATTGGTGAGTTTAAAGAGCATTACCTTACACTTGTAATTGCTATATTAGGTGCGGAATGTTATATATTTCTTTGAAGCGGGGTTTATACAAATTCGGTAAAATGCATTTTAAATATTAATTTTGATAAAGACCTTAGCTTGTTTTAATCATGCAAATAGCTTATCAATTAGAGGAAGCGGGTATTAATCTTTCCGAATAATCTTGTTTAACTTCCGATAATCGATGCAAAAATAGAAGCTGCCATTTGCTTTCTTAACAAACAAGGTAGAACATGCGAAAGGGGCATAGCTTGATATAATAAATCTTTTATTTAAGTTTTCCTCTAAATATTTCTTTATAACTTGAAGTTTCGCTTTACTTTATTGATACAAAGATTTGTAGCTGTAATTGATATCCTTCTTTAGCTCAATCTTATGATCTAATTTAAGAATTGAATTTGGGAAATTATCCGCGGTGTTCTTAAAAAATGCGCCTGCAAATTCCTGGTATTATGAAGGGAGTTTTTTGCATAAGATGTTTTTATAGCTGGGCTCGGCCTCTAAGGATTCCTAGAGTTTAGCTTTTTGTGCTACCTAATCAATTGCTTTGTTAATCTTGCTTAGCATGATAATAAAAAATTCTAAATCTTCTTATTTGAGGGCGTAATAGAAATTAAAAGCGTTCATTTTCGCAATATTCGTTTTTGGTAATTGTTATTATTTTGTAAAATGCTACCAGGCAGGTACTACATATTTCGAAAGCGATAAGAAAAATCAATTAAAAGTAAGAGCATGTAATTCTCATTCCATAACCTATAAGGATTCTTGCATTAACGCAGCGTATATAATCGCGGGGGGTTTTTAAACCACCCGCTAATTCTCTTAATGCCGCTCATCTTAGACATATTTTATCTAATGATGTTCTTTGCATTTTAAGTATCTTGCCATAAGATATACTTTGGTAAAGGGAAAATGTTATTAGGGCTTGGCATTAAGTGGGATAAGATTATGAGGCTTTGCGGGAATCGAAACACTAACTTAAGCAAGAGCTATAACAATTCTTTAAGATCTTGAGGCATCTTTCTTATTTATATAAGAATATAATATGCACCTCGCTTAGCCTCGCTTAGCTTTCATAACCTCGCTTATGGCATAAACAAAGGCTCGCTTAATTTAAAGATATTACAGGCTCAGGGACCCCCTATAAGATCTGTAACTACAGGCTCAGGGACCCCCTATCAGATCTGTAACTACAGGCTTAGGGGCCCCCTACAAAGCCTGTAACTTCGGTAGTTTAGAAGGCTCGCAAACCCCTTTACAAGGGTTATTTATAAAGCTCGCAAAGCCTCCTTAAAATAAGAGCTATTTACAGCTTGCGATGCGATGCGATGCGAGGCCTTGGTACTAGGCCTAAATAGGCAACTAAAGCGACGAGAGCTAGCCGAGCCTTGGCAATTAGAGTAGTTATAAGGACTTAGAAATCCCCCCTCAATAGAATCATCATTCACATCGATTATTACTTCTTTACAGGTTATGAGACTCCGTCGACAGCACCTCACTTTACAACGACATCTTATATTCTACCCTGAATCAACCAATCAGGAGCTTGCACATTACCTCTATTACTTTCATATACTTCGTTGCAATATTATTCTTGTTATTCTTGAATTCTATCGACTGGTTCGACTTGAATTCTATTCCTACATATCATATATCCTCGATCCTCTTTCAGATTATTGATCACGTGTCGCTAAAACCTCCACTACTCCCTCTACATATAAGAAGTGATATTACTCACGCTTTATACCCCCAACATACTTTTTGTTAGCTGGACTATCATATACAATATCATATTCAGATAAGATTTTTTGGCAATTCTTAACTCCAATAATCAATATCTCAATCAATACAAGTTTCAGATTTTTGGATTAGTCATCCTTTTCTTGAAAAATACCAGAAACGTGACTTTGGAAAACACAACTTTTAAAGTGTTCACGTGATATATAAGAATCTTTATATCAGAGGGACATGTTACAAAAATCATACAAGTTTGCCAAAACTTAAAAGATCATAAAATGGGTTCTGACAAGATTACTATGGCCAAGCTAACTGGTTCGGCTAATTACCCTATTTGGGCACTTCGCATGGCTACGTTCCTTACAAAGGAATCCTTAAATGCTGTAATTACAGCTGATGAGATGGCCCCCTCTTGCAAATACAGCATATAATGAGAGCTCATGAAGCTTGGGAATCTCTTAAGAACCTCTACTCCCCAAAAGGATTTAGCTCGGAATTCTTAATATGCAAAGAATTCTTTGATACTCATATGCTTAAATACAACTTTATGGAGGAGTATTTAAATAAGGTGAAGCAATTAAGCGATTAGCTTAAAGCTAAGAACCTTGAATTACCTAAGCAGGTAATTATAGCATGGGTTTTGTATAACTTGATTGATAATTACGATGGACTAGTGTTTAATATAACCTAGTCTTTAAAAATTAATATTGATTCTTATACCCTTGAAACGTTATTTTCGAATCTTTTGAACAAATCTAAACGTCAAGAATCAAATGAAGCTAATACTGATCAGGCTTTGATAATTGGGGGTTATAAAGGCAAAAAACCCTATAAAATCACTAAATCCGGCTCTAATGGAGCTAATAAGAAGTATTGCACTAATTGTAAACAACACTCCCACATTACCTCCAATTGCGCCTTCTTATTTCCCGATAAGGCTCCCAAAGGGTGGAAGAAGCCAGGAGGGGATACTAATAAATCACCTGACAAGCCTGAAAAATCAGCACATGAGAAGCGAGACGATAATATCGACGTCTTATATAGTACTGCAAATACTACGCTTGATATAGGTGATTTTGTTATTGATTTTAACGTTCCAATAGAAGATATGGTATTTATAACTATACCCCAAAAAACAGACAAAATAACTAATATTGATAATATAGGCATCAATCCTATAAATATGCAAGAAACAAGGAAATCAGGTGTATATAGTCAATTAAATATATTTGCACTTGATATTGCTGCAACTAAGCATATATGCTGTGATTTGTCATATTTTAGTAATTTTAAAACTTGTAATAAAATAGTTAATTAGGGAAAAGCTAAACAAATAAGTATTAAAAGATATGGCAATATTTTAATAAAATCAAATATCAATAACAAAAAGTATATGTTAAAAGATTGCCTTTATATGCCTGAGTTAGGTATAAATCTAATATCTCAAAGTCAGCTTAATAAAAACTATTATAATATTTTTAATGACTCTTACGCATATA